>JACXGM010005124.1:0-35932 GCA_016801145.1 Umbra pygmaea
GGAGTGAATGGAATGTGTGCAAATCAAAAAAACAATTGGTTTTGTTCGTTGCGCACCATTCCATTCACTCCGGTTCCGAGCGTAATACGAGCCTGTCCTCCCCAATTAAGATCCACCGACCGCGGCTGGTATATATGCATATATGTCAAAATGTGTGTGTTTGTGTAATGCGTGTGTAATGTGTGTGTGTGTGTGTGTGTGTGTGTGTGTGTGTGTGTGTGTGTGTGTGTGTGTGTGTGTGTGTGTGTGTGTTTATATATATACACTGTACATCATATGCATGTGTTTGTATGTTTTTTCTGATAAATTATACATTAGCCATACTGAAAAGAATCTCGTTAACAGTTATGGATCATAATTAGGAACATAGTTAATTCACTCAGTAACTACCTCTCCAAAAAACGTTATAATGCTGTTTCTTTCACTCCCCAGATATTATATGTATTTAATGTTAGCATCAACATAATAATCAATGTACATTATGCGTCAATATGTAACGATAATTGCTGCAAATATAGATGCTACTGTCTATGCCGCTCAAAACCATTCAAACTGGTTGACAGCGCAGCTCTGTTTAGAACTATTGCGAGCTACATAAACCACGTGTCCGCGTGGCGGCGAGATCAGTGTCGCAACCCTCTCTCTATGGTTCTGCGGGCCCCTAAACACAGAGCAGTTGGCTCAAAACAAATGTGACATAATAACACTTTGTTTAATGCTCCAGTACCCCAGATTATTTCCCTTCTAAACAAGAACGACATTATTAGTTCCCATTAAACAGTTAAACGTTTTAATGAAAAAAATAGCTTGAGATTTTTATAATCTCCCTATTTTGACAACGTGTGTGGATCTAGCATGTGCTTGGCTCAATTTAGATTAATTCCGGAAATTATATTTTTTTTCAAGAACGACATTTATTTACGTTATTATTCCATGCCAGTTGTATGTCAAGATTGAAAAAAAAACATAGACGGTATGATAAAAACAGCAAACGTTTTCCTGTTTACGTCACGAGCATAGTCCGATTTACCAGCTCAGCTAAACTTTCCGATGATGTTTAACCTGACCTGCTGCCTGCCACACCTTTCAAACAAAACTTCCCTACTCGAGTTTCAGTATACGTCATAGTCTGACAAACACTGGGAATATTACGACAAAACAGTTTACATTAATTTAATGGAGATGTAGCCTAGACGTCAGGTAAGGCAATTATCTAAGTCTAAAACTACGACAACAAATATGCTAAATGCGTTCAAAGTTCCTTGTGTATAATCGATTTTAGGACGGAGCGCTGGCAGTAGACCAAACTTACACAACACGTTTTGGACTCTGTTTCAATACTAGGCCTGTTTTGCAGTACGCTTAATAAGGGTCTGGCAGCCCCTTGGGAAATATATTTTATGATTCTTTTCAAGTCTAAAACACCGTGTCCTTATTCATTCAAAAGATTCCCAATCAAAGTTCAGTTCTTACTACCCATGTAAGTTGTGTATCACATAAGATTGTAATTGCCGTGTGCAAAAAGTTGTTTCCACACTTTTTCCTTTCAGGCAAGTCAGGGGGGCTTGTCTTCATTCAAAATTAGATTTAGTAACAATGTGTTTGATGGAATATGATTTATAAAGTTGATACATGATGATAGACAGAAATACAATTATTCTATACTATGTCTATTATTACATATAAGACATAAGCTACACAGTAATATCATACCCATTCCTAGAGACAGGGAGAGAAACCGTGATGTCAGATCATCTGACCTTCAACCCAGATGGGTCTACTGCTGCTGGAGCATGGGAACATCAGGACCTAGAGCACAGAAGAAGGGAAGAGAACGGAGAACAGGATGAGAAGCAAGAGGAGGTAGAGGCAGCCAGCTCCAAGACCTTGGAGCCTAGCACTCTGACATGGCCGGAAGACTTGGGAAAGGAGAGGGAGGAAAAGAACGGAGGCCAAGCCACCGATAGGCACCGAGCTGAAGAGGAAGAAGAAGAGGAGGTAGATCTTCTGCATGGACAGGAAAGCCAGCCAGGGAATGAGCACAGGACAAAAAAATGGAGAGATAGCATGCCGGAGGGGGACAGATGGAGGGATGAGGAGGAGGGAGGACATGGCGAAGGAAATGATGGCTCACTTGCAGATGATGAACAGGAGGAGGAGGAAACTCCGGGGAATTGGATGCCGGAAAAGGCTGCACAGGTTTTCACACCAACTGTGATAGTGCGGCCGTCGAGCAAGCTGGAAGAGTTCCCGCTAAAGGAACGCCAACATGGGGAGATGCACGCTGAGAATAGAGCTTTAGAGCCCCAAACACCAGTTCACCATTACCCTGTGTGGAATGAGGAGCCCGACAAATACATATGTATGTACTAGTGCTAGACCAATATCATTTGTATTAATCCATTTCAGTCCTTGTCAGTTGAGGAATTTACATGTATTCATATGGGGGTGAAAGCCATTGACATTGTTGAATTACAAATAGACTTGTCGAGGGCAGCAAAATTGCCTGTAAAAGACTTTTGGTTGGGGCGTTGCCTGTTTGATTTTACCCTGATTCCCATTGTATTTAGGTGTGTGTGATGGTGGTTGCGGGGATGTTCTGAAACTTGGCCTTGGCATTGTGGCAGCAGCGGTCCTCTTCCCTCTACTTGTGTGGGGCGGCTATGTTCTCCTCCCCTTTGATGTCCCACAAGTGGACAGCGCCCCTCTCAGGCTGGTGTACACACTGCGCTGCTCCTTCTTTGCCGTAATACCCCTCATTTTAGGTAAAAACGTGTACTGTCAAGGTTGGGAGGGATCATCTTTTTATCTCCTAGCAACAGCTGAATAAACTCTTGACTCTTGTTTTTGGCAATGCTAAAATATACAGGGGCACCATTGTAAATGAGATCTTGGTCTCAGCCAGTTTCATGTATAAATAAAATTATCTGTCTGATCATCTCTCACAGGCGTGTTGGTTCTGGGGGTGGCACGGCTGCGCTACGAGGCCCTGAGCCCCCTCTACAAGGGCAAGGTGGGGGAGGAGAGGTGGGAGGTGGCGGTGCACCGGAACTACGTTGGTGACTCGCTCTCTCTCTTCCTGCTCTACTTTGTGCAGCTGGCTGTCATGGCCACGTACATCAGCCAGGACTGGCTCAAGTTGGTGCCACTGCTGACCATTGTGTTTGCCTTCGGCAGGTTAGTGTCTGCATTCATGTACTGCTTGTACAGCACCCTGTCTCGTTTGTATTTATTATAACGATCCCCATTAGCTGACGCCTAGACGACCAGCTAGTCTTCCTGGGGTCCTAAACAACAATTAATCAGACAATATAAAACATATCTCGTTGATATGGGCATATTCCACACTAGGTTAATTGTTGTGTTTCCCATTTACAATGCAGTCATTAAAAAGGCTCATGATTCACTAGATCAGGGATGGGTAAACCTTTCATTCTTGAGGCCCTCGCTGGGGTTTTTTTATTCAATGGAGGGCCGAAACAGTTTTGTGTTTGCTTGGTTGGTCAGAATTGATTTGTGGGCAAGGGTAGTTATTAGCATTTCTACATACTTTTGATAAATTTTTTCCCAATGCACTAACTACTTAGTCATTGTGAAACAGTGTACACTTGAGCAGTGTTTCCAGCCAAAAAGACAGACTTTGTTTACCATGTACCAAAAGAGCCACTGCCGTGTGGTGTGCAGTAACGCAACACAGTGGGTGTGGAGTGTTTGTGCATGGGTGTGGTGTATATAATATTAATCCTTTTTGAATGACACATACTTTAACCATGTCTAATGTGTGTAAATGCTTAATACATTCTCTGCATATTATCCCCATGCTCTTTCACCCATTATATAACCTGGTGTTCTTAAGTCCATAAACTGTTATTTGGCCTATAGCTGATAAGAACGGGCAGATGGAAATGTAGCTTTCTTCAGCAACAAGTATCTTTGCATGTTAATGTAGGGTTTAATGTGTTACATGTTACCGTGACAGTGTTATTCCCTGCCCTGTTTTGATAGGCTCATCTACTGGGTGTGCGCATCCCTGGGCAGCAGTGTGAGGAGCGTGGGGTTCGGCCTCTCCTTCCTACCCATACTGGTCATGTTGGGTGCCAACCTGTACTTCGTGTGCGTATCACTCCGTGAAGGGGCGGTCTTTGACGTGGCTCCGCCCACCACCGCCCCACCTCCCAAGCAGAGGTGGTGGGGTTAAGGAAGTAAGGCCTAGTACAGAAGCCTAAAACGACACACACTATTTTGTGTAGACTTTTTGATGGAGGTTAAAAATGCAATATAATGAAATAAACTAGCAATAGTTAGCTATAGCTAACCTAATGAAGTGGCTGGGAATTGAAGGAGTGTTTGATGAAGTATCTTAGGTGAGACATTAAGCCAAAGAAAGAAGGAATCGCCAACTAGACTGTAGTAGTCACACAGCAGAAATGGTCTTGTGCAGTATTACCAACTATTCCATTGTTTTTTTTATTCCACTATCAGGTTTGGTGAAGGCTGGTCCAGGCTGGTTGAAGGCCTAATGCACTATAGTACTTTCTAAATAGGGCTTCCCCAAGTTATTACAAATAATGAAGACACAGTACCAAATTTGCTGCACCATAGTGGAGTCGAAACCTAAAATAGATGTGAATATTTAATTTGAATTCAACTGTGCAGTATATGAATGTGTACTGTAGATCAATGGTTCCTAACCTGGATGCCTGGGGGTATTGGGCTTACTCACAGGGGTACTCCAAGGCTTTTACCATCATAGGCTTACAGAAGCTTTCGAGGTACTTCTGGCCAGCTGTGGTCCGTGGATCTTAATTGGGGACAACAAGCTCGCATTAACGTCCAGACTGGGGGAAAAGGAACGGTATCACACAATGGGTTTGATGCGCTACACAGTTCCAAAGCCGAACGTAATTCAAGTCTGGCGTCCCCAATTAAAATCCACGGATCGCGGCTGTTCTGGGCAGAGCAAAACTCAGTTGGTGGTACAAAAACAGGTAAAGGTTAGGAACCAGTGATGTAGATAATTTATACATTTTCTTTTTTATGCCTACATACAATATACTGAAATTTCATGGGTCTAATTGTATATGGAATCTGTCTTATAATGATTGTAAATGTGATGTTTTTCCATAATAAAGACACAAATATTTCTGAGTTGTCATGATATCCCGAGTCTAAGAAATAAGACGGGTATTGACAGCAAAGGAAGACAACACCTTTTTCACTCAATTTGTCTATTTAATATATAAAATACGGTAAAACATACGCAAAAAGGATAAGGTTTCAAGGGACTTGGATACTTTGGTACAACAAACACTTTTCTGTAAAAGCGGTATAGAATTTTAATAACATATCAGTGCATATTTTGTATATGAAAATATACACAAAATGTATATCATTCTCAAAAACAACAAAAAGAATTACAGAAGAACCCAAAGCAGTACAATATATTAGCTATTTTCAATAGTTTTTCTTATGCTACATTTTTTTAAGTTTTTTTCCTCTAATTTGTGATGCATTTCCTTTATTTTTAATGAATGTAACATGAGCATTTCTTTGTTTTGTGTAGTCCCATGCATTTACAATTTCAAATTCAGTTAATTGCTAATTCCTGTTGTTCCTTACATTATAAATACATTTTCACATCTTAATCAAAATTGCAGCATTTAACTGGTGTTTTCCTTCATTGCATTTGCTAATATCACAAGGACTGATCGTGCAATTTTAGCAAGTCTTCAAGAAAGGAAACCAGTATTTTATATATCATGTATATAAGGTTGATTAAATAAAACAAAAAGTTGGTTAACCTACACATAATAGCAGAAAAATAAAAGCTCCATAGTAATAATATAATATTAATAAGACAATGGAACTGTCACCAGCACAAATTAACACTTGAAAAATAGTGAGATCTAGAAAACATTTTACACAAGAAAAAAGGGTGCAGGTTTTTCCATTTACCATTATAGATTGTCTTGAGACTACAATTGCTAGATTGGACAAAACATTTTGTACACGAGTTACCTGCCAGTGGCAGGGTGTTAAAACCAATCAGTGTAGTGCCACGTCCCAAACACCAGAGGGCCCTGTCCATCACTGTGAGGTGGGTGCAACAACAAACGTTCAGATAGAAATGTAGAGTATAGAAAAGAAAAACATTTGTCATAAAGATTTGGGCGTGGCTGTCCTCTCTATACATTGCACCTCTATCTACAACATTGCAACCCACTGGATAAGTGACTGGTGCCAGCCATACACACTGAACCCTGGGATGCCTCTCACGTAGGCAAAGAAACTAATCTGTGTTGCATACATGAAACCACTGACACATTCTATTGCGGGACAGTTTAGAATCGTTGGCAGGGGTATATGCTTTGTTAAGGGTTGTCCAATATAAAATTTATACAAAAGGGTAGTTCATTTTCCTGTCTACATTTACCATTTAGAAGGTTTTACTATGAATTCATTATTCATCTTATGTGGCGAAAGATGAAAGTGTCGGTTTAGAGAGAAAGAAATGTAGAAACTTTAACATAAATGAACTGAATCGGAATAAGAACACCTGCTACATGACTTCAAAGTGGCTAGAATTGTGCCTTACATAAAATCAAATCTCAAAACAATACTGTAGAATTGCATTTACGGATGTGTTAAGAGAATAATTCCCTTTATTTCAATGGGCATATTTTGGCTAGGCTACACACGCCTAATTAAATTAGAATAAACATTTGTAAACAATTATTTTATGGTTAAATAATGACCAAACACGGACTACCTCCATGCCTGTTGTAAGGTGGATGATGTGTCCATTGATCATCAGTCAACATGCATCACGTACAATAAGCAATTTCATGTTAATGTTTATACATTATATTTATTTAACATGATTGGCTATTTTAGTGGAACGGTCTTTTCTTTCGAAACCTGAAGGTCAAGGATCCTTCACAACACATACACAGAAAACTCCACTTGACCTAGCTCACATCAGTGTAAAGCTTATGAAAACCTATCATTCCATAACTTCACAAAGAAAAGAATATATTTAAGTTATCTAAAGAGTATATATTGTACACAATGTCTTAAGGCTTATTTTTATTTTCTTTATATTAGAAAAATTGATTTAGTGTAAACGTCCATATTGTAGTACATTCAAAAGCGGGATTCCATTTCATTTTCTGTAGGTCATGTTATTGTGGTCTATATTTGATTTGGATCAATGGAAATTGGGTTCAGTGTGTGTGGCCAAAGGAAATGTTGACACCATAGCTAAACCGCAGGTAAGCAGGCTCCTAAAGAGTGAGTGACTGACAAAGTGCACACCATCAACACTAGCATTATATAGGGTACTGAAACAAATTCACCAGCTAGTGCGGCAGGACTCCTGCATTGTAGCTCAAAACATTTCAAAGTCACACTCACACTCATATGCAAACAGATCCACTGAGAATGAACACATTGCTTGTTTCAGGGACACCTAGACAAGTCTATGCAAATATATTCATATGTACACACATTATCCGTATTGAAAAGCAAACTGCTTTGCTGCCAACTGAAGCTATAGAAATAGAAAATGTCTCTTTAAATCCTGCTGAAACAGCTTGTTTGAAACATTGCAAAGAGCTGCTGAAAGCTATTGGGAACATCAAAATTGTTTGTGTAATTGATTTTATGCCGTCTACCTCTTAATTCCCCAAAACTGGATTGAAAAGACAAAATACTTCCCTAAAGGGAACAACCAGAAATCCAAAACAAACATTAAATATGCATTGCATTGAGGGCTTCTACGAGTTAAAGGAGCCTTTATGAGAACTCTGACATTTAATCCCAGCATCTAGCCTAATATCTGGCGCAACAAAGATCGCAGCAATTCCTTCAAAATTGTAAAGGAAACAAGGTGATGACTAAGTAAATGTGAGCACGAATATATTGAGAGAAGAATATGTCAAGTCTATAAGTGTTGTTGACTGTCCTGTGGAGGTTGTCAGTCATAATAACCCAACAATATCACTTAGTCTCCTTGTACCATGTCTGAAACATTTGGCATGATGAGGTTGATATCGGCACTCTGGCAAGGCGCTCATTCTAGACCTTGGCTGACAGTGCCTGCGGACCACAGAGTGCCACCTGAGGCTTAACCAGTGGGCTGGCGTGTTGGAGATTGGCGGCAGACGTGAGCTCTATTCCTGTGGATCCCTGGCCGACCGGATGTCCTAGTTGTTCGCTTGTGTCTCTTCGCTCAGTACCACCGGTAAAGCTGAGCCAGCAATCTTGAAAAGCAGGGCTCGTCCAAACAGTCATTCCCAAAGTGCATTTTGAAGGGGTGCTTTCTTAAAAGTGGACAGCGCTAAATGCTACTGTAAGTATACCTAACAACGAAACAGAAGTGAAGAGTCAATATGGCAGAAAGTCCTACGGTTAAAACAACCGCCGCTTGTTTCGAGCAAACACAGGACAAGCCATCCGTCAAACAGACAAGCTCAAATTAAATACGAGACGCGTCAAATGTGTCATCTAATCAATCTAGATTCACTTTCACATCTGGCATAAACAGCGAAGAGCAGTCAAAACATTGAGTTTTTTAGTAATTTTTTTTTAATCAATCGAATATCCTGATAGCGCAAGCATCAATTCCATCCACCCAAAAAACTCAATTTGAGCAAGACAGCTTTGCGAATGGAGTCTCCATAATTAAGAGCTGCCCCATACATAATCCGATGGCACACTATATTGTCCTCAGGTGGAGCACTATCCAGAGGTTCTGGCCTGGCTTGGGTGTTCTGTGGAGCTGGGTGTTTTTTATTTATAGGGGGGTGAACGAAAGGACGAGGGGTTGGTATGGTGGTGGCAAATGGCAGTAGGGTGTATGCTCGTGCGTGTGTGTTTGGGAGGGGTCTGTGTTTATGTTGCGTCTAGGGTAGAGGATGTCCATGCCACTGTCTCTATGTCACCCAGGCGTCCAGTCTCATGCGCTTGATGTTGGCACCTTCCTGCTCTGCCTCGCTCTGGGCCCGCAGGAGGTCCGATGATGAGCTGAATTCAGGGGGCAGGGACCGGCTTGGATTGCCTGCATTGCCGGCTGCATTTCCACCGCCGCTGCCTCCTCCTCCTCCTCCTCCTCCTCCCGCCCCGGGGTCGTCACGGTCGCTTCCCTCGTACGAGCTGCCGTTGCTGCTGAGGCTGTCGGCAGGGGAGCGGCCGGTCGGAGGCTCAAGGCACAACAGCGAGCCGGGGTACTGTGGCGGAGGTGCGGCCGTCAGGACTCCCCCTCCGGAGGAGGACGTGGTGGAAGAAGCGGGCGGGTGTGGGGAGCGGCGATCTCGGCCAGGCGAGATGGGCTCAGACTTGATGCTCACATTTGAGTTGGTGTTGACGGTCAGCATGGTACCTTGAGGTATATGACCCACTGGCCTGAGGGGAGACAGAGAGACACAGCACAGAGAAGGGAAAGATGAGGGAGACATAAGAAAACATGGGTGAGTATCACTTGACAGTTGCAAGACGAGAAGTGACAGTTTTCAGAAACAACCCCCAATTACAAAACGGTGCAACAACACAACTTCGTAGCAACACCGTGTCAATAAAATCCATTCCAAGCTATTCACAAGCAAAAGTAAACCTCAAGCTCCCAAAATCCAGACATACACAGCCCGACAGCATTTTAGAAGCATGAAATGGTCCGTGTGAGGGGATGGGGGAGGTGATTTGGCATTGGATCATGGTGAATGTGAGGGAAAATAAATCACTTTTAAAAACAACACTTCGTGGTTGCAAAAATCCAGAAAGGTTACATTTCTCAAAATACCCAATATCTTTGGATGGATTCTGGAATTTTGCAACCTTACACCTGTTCTCGAAAGGGTGGAAAACATCACCACACCTCTCTCTCTATGTCTGCAGACAGAACTGACATGCCAGGGCAGCCAATAGCACAAAGACATGACACAGTACAGAGGAATACAGTACCGGCCCAACCACTCATCTCTACCCAAGAGGAGGTTGGACTGCGAGGCGCTGTGGGGAGAAAGAAACATTGGAGCACTTGCAAAAGAAAATTTCAAGAGTATGTAGCTAGCTATGTTATGAGAAAGAAGGTGTAAAACAGAGAAGTATGTAAGAAAACATCTACCTATCCATTCTATCACAGGAATAGATGGATAGAATTATACATACTTAACATCGAAATATGTATCAAGGTGTTTGGGATGATAGACCAGAAACAGATTCCAGTTGAAACTAGTGATCGACCGATTTATTGGCCAGCCGATATATCGGGCTGATATTTGCATTTCTACATGTATCGGCATCGGCCGCTATGCGTCTGCTGCGTTTGTCGATTTTCCCAGCATTATTTACAGACAGGGGTTTACACAGGCAGCTCTGTGTTACTGGAGACACTGCAGTTCACGTGCAGACCATGCACTGCCCCTTGTTCTACCTCACCTGTTTTTACTATTTGTTTAATATTGTTTATCTACTTGTTATTACTTGTTCTACCTCACCTGTTTTTACTATTTGCTAAATATATTTTTTTAAGTTCAATAATGTTTCTTTTTTAAAATTGAGACTTGTAATAGTTGTTATCATTGTGTCATTTCTACGATGTAAATTGAGGGAGCAAAAGCAGTGTCGGCTCAAGGTTGGGTACCGAAACCTGGTTCAACTTTGGAACCAGTTCCTACGCAACCGGTAGGAATCGGACCGGATGAGAACGCAAATTTCGGTTCCGCTTAATCTGTCGACTGAAATATTTTCCCTCTGATGCTCCGAAACGGGCGTAAAAATATCACACTTTCTCTGTAGTCTACCGTTAGCTAGATACCGTAAACGTAGGCTACTTTTAAAATGCCAAACTTTACAGAATTTCATCCCGGAGTTTGCAAGTTCAAATCCAGATGGATGCTTAGTGTGTGTTTTGTCCAGTCCAGCAAGATACAAACGTGTTGCACATTATATATATATTTTTTAGTAACGTTAAACCTAATCCTAACCTTAACCTCAGTAACCACCTATATACAATCAATGGTAACCACATGGCTAACCTTAACCATGAACGTTAATATATAATGTAGAATGCTAGGGAGTGTGTGGAATGTGCTCACATTAACCGGCGAAATGAAACGTGCAGGTGCAACGTAATAGGACGAATATAGCCTAATAACAAAACGGGCAGCTCAATGTAAAAACACCGTAAATATGTTGGCATACAACTTAAATCATGTTTTCAAAAAAGTTTCCTGAGAACATCATTTGGGAGAATGTCTGAGATACGGTAGGGCAAAAGAATAAGTCAGGAGAGGACGTCGTACAGTCTTGCCAGAGAAGGCAAATATCATATGGTCATTTTTCTGCAAAAGAACTGCTAAAGCTTGAAACTGGTTTAGTTAGCATACCAACTCAACATTTTTTTGTTGTTACTTGTTAATAGTGTAACTGTTATTTACTATTTGATTATTGTAGTTGTGTGTTAGGTGAATTATTATATATTTAAGTAATTTAAAACATTTATATATTGTTAAATTTAAATAATTTTCATTAAAAAAAAACTATAAAAGAGAGCCTTTCTTAAATGTTATTTTTCCGTTTTTCAAGAAAAGGTTTAGGAATCGTTTAGGAATCGGAATTGTTTAAAAGTACAGGTTTGGCATCAGAATCGTAAAAATCCAAACGATACCGAACCCTAGCTAAGGCTGATGAAAAAAAATTGGTATTGCCACAAACAAATCCATATCAGTCGATCCCTAGTTGAAACCAATCCCATTTCATCCATAAAAGACAAGAGCCAAGACCATCACATTTTCAGAAGCCGTAAATTACATGATTTTTGTAATGGGCATTGGACCATCTGTTGCCTAATGCAATAGATTTATATTATTTATTATGTGCACTCCTTTGGCTAATGCTAATGTACCCCTCTGGAACAGACTAGTAACTCCCTTTAGATTTGCAGGTGTGTCCGTGTGAATACAACGGACATTGTCCTGAATAAAACTGTTCTGTGTTCACCTAATGAAGGTAAACAGCGCACTGACAACCACCCAAATGCTCAATGAGCACCAGGACAGACAAAGACATTCACCTCAGATTGGCCGCCAGACTGGAGATCTGGCTAGACAGCTCTCCGCTCTGTTTGTCCATGCCCCACATGCTGTGATAAAGAGGAAAGAATACACTCCGTCACACAGGCTACTGAGACCAGCTGTGTGTCAATGTGGCAGCCATTGCCACCTCTATTTGGGTCAGCTGAGCAAATCAAGGATGTTTGTATAGTGGGATCCACTTTGATACCCTGACTATTTAGAGATCTAGTGGTTTTCAGCCACTATACTTTGTGAAATACTGTGGAGTAGGGATGCAAACTGATACAACTGTTCCATATTGGTGCCCATGTAGTGTAAAGAATACATGGGATCAGATATAATAAGTTATTTCAGCGCTAAATAAATATGAATCAACATGTGTATCTCTAAAAATACTGATGGTACTTTTGGGAAAGAAGCATCTGGGGTGTTGTATGCTGGTGAGTTCAATTCACAGACCTCCTTGAGGGTGTGAATTGCTTGCAGCTACAAATGACATGGCGACACTATGCTAGATGCCTGAAATGATAAGCCGCATAGTGTTCTGATGGACAGGTCATCCATTCAAGTCATCTGTTGAGAATGTAGGAGGCCTTTGAGGTTTCATACCATGTGACAAGGCAAGGACAGACTTACACCAAGTTGCTAAGCGATGCCAGATTGAGCTGTTGCTGCTGCTGTTGTTGATGCTGCTGCTGTTGTTGCTGGGATACAGACAGCTGTTGCTGTTGTTGCCACGGCGCGTTGCCTTGAAGCAGGCCGCCCGGTGATGCCAGGGCATGAAGAGCTGTGATGTCAGCACTCGTCAGCTGGTACTCTGAAAGAAGTCAGAAGGGAACGTGTTGAACATGTGTTGGGCTGTCAATCAAACGTAATCTAGTGAGCAACTATATTGTACATACTACAGTGCCTTGCTTAGGTATTCGGCCCCCTTGAACATTTTGATCTTTTGCCACATTTCAGGCTTCAAACATAAAGATATAAAACTGTAATGTTTTGTGAAGAAGCAACAACAAGTGGGACACAATCATGAAGCGGAACGACATTTATTGGATATTGAAAAAGTTTTAACAAATAAAAAAACTGACAAATTGGGCGAGCAAAAATAATTCAGCCCCTGTACTTTCAGTGCAGAAAACTCTCTCCAGAAGTTAAGTGAGGATCTCTGAATGATCCAATGTTGACCTAAATGACTAATGATGATAAATAAAATCCACCTGTGTGTAATCAAGTCTCCGTATAAATGCACCTGCTCTGTGATAGTCTCAGAGGTCCGTTGAAAGCACAGAGAGCATCATGAAGAACAAGGAACACACCCGGCAGGTCACCGAACATGTGGAAGAAGGTGCTCTGGTCAGATGAAACCAAAATCGAACTTTTTAGTAAACAATGCAAAACGTTATGTTTGGCGTAAAAGCAACACAGCTCATCACCCTGAACACACCATCCCCACTGTCAAACATGGTGGTGGCAGCATCATGGTTTGGGGCTGCTTCTCTTCAGCAGGGACAGGGAAGATGGCTAAAATTGATGGGAAGATGGATGGAGCCAAATACAGGACCATTCTGGAAGAAAACTTGATGGAGTCTGCAAAAGACCTGAGACTGGGACGGAGATTTGTCTTCTAACAAGACAATGATCCAAAACATAAAGCAACCTGTATCCTGAATCCAATCGAGAATCTGTGGAAAGAACTGCCGTTCACAAACGCTCTCCATCCAACCTCACTGAGCTTGAGCTGTTTTGCAAGGAGGAATGGGCAAAAATTTCAGTCTCTCGATGTGCAAAACTGATAGAGACATACCCCAAGCGACTTACAGCTGTAATCGCAGCAAAAGGTGGCGCTACAAAGTATTAACTTAAGGGGGCTGAATAATTTTGCTCGCCCAATTTTTCAGTTTTTATTTGTTAAAAAAGTTTGAAATATCCAATAAATTCTGTTCCACTTCATGATTGTGTCCCACTTCTTGTTGATTCTTCACAAAAATTTACAGTTTCATATCTTTATGTTTGAAGCCTGAAATGTGGCAAAAGGTCGAAAAGTTCAAGGGGGCCGAATACTTTCGCAAGGCACTGTAGTTCAGCATTCTGCAGCTGTTACATATTATGCTACAGTCATGCTCAAAATTAAAAATCCTGTGTGCCAAGGACAAATGAAAACCAGGGTTTTTGTTGTGCAATACTCAAAACATAAGCAGTTATTTTAGCATTTAGATGCATCTGTATCCATTTCCTCATGCTTCAAGTCACCTGTGTTGTAAGCAGTCGGCATGGCGGAAAAAGGCAGCCCCTGGGCCAGGAGGCTGGGCGTCGTCACGGAGACCACTGGCGTGGTGAGTGCCTGAGCTACTTGGGCGCCGACCAAACGCTGAGCATTCTGGGAAGAAACAAGACAAATGGGAGAACATTAGAAAAAATAAGAAATGTATTTTTCCTTTACGCCAGGCAAAATTGTGCGACAAATTTAAAATATTAATGTACTCAACGAACAGAACATTTGACACAGTTGAATTCATGACAATCTCTCTTTCAATTCTCTGGTATTAGGGTGCAAGAATGTCAGGTGAAATCAAAAGACAACATGCAAAAATACACAAAATGGCGGTATTGCCAGGTGAGCGCACGTGAGTCTTAAAGGGATAGTTCACTTTTAAACCCTATAGCTGGAAATCAGCTAAAACGTAATATAGTCAACTACCCCTTTACATAAATGCCATTCATAGGTATGGGTAACCCCATGCAGTTTCTAAATGGACAGGGGGCGTGGTGCAAGGCGTTGCTGACAAACTCCCAAGGGCAATGACAGGGCTGCAGTCAGGGTTGTTGTGAGACATGGGCTTTACGGATGATGAAGATGATCCAAGTGTGTGGCATCACCCACAAGGTACTGCTAACATTCCCCACTTATCACTGCAGACATTGCCTAGACGTCTTTATCTTCACATACAGCAAATCTGGTTTTATGACTGTTATACTGTGCAATCATGCTGGAATGACAACTCCTGAGCCTAAAACCACATGCAGGTGGCCACTGTAAACACATGACCACAAACCACCATATGTAATCGGACCAAAGACAAAGAGACGCTCTATCCTTTAGGCATAATGATACGTGGAGCACTGCACACTGGCCACCATGTGGATGTGGGTGGGGAGATGGTCAACAGCCAGACATGCCAGTGTGACAGCAAGAAAAAACAGTCACCTCGTTCACCAACTCCAGTTCATCATCTGTCTGCAAAGGGGTAGGAGTGGAAACAATTATACCACTGACCTGGGTCTAAACCCAACAACATTCATTCTGTTGCATTAAAGAGTTGAAACAATTATACCACTGACCTGGGTCTAAACCCAACAACATTCATTCTGTTGCATTAAAGAGTTGAAACAATTATACCACTGACCTGGGTCTAAACCCAACAACATTCATTCTGTTGCATTAAAATGTGGAAACAATTATACCACTGACCTGGGTCTAAACCCAACAACATTCATTCTGTTGCATTAAAGAGTGGATTTATTGCCATGTTCTGTCAAAGATCTACACGAAGTACTATATTATGTGAAAGTGGATGAAAAATATAAACTTTTTCCTAAGTTCCGTATTAAAAAATCCTGTAGGGGGACGAAGCACAGAATCAATGTTCGTCTTTTCGGGTAAGATTATAACAGGTTTGCACACCTGGTTTGTAAAAATGTTCCCCATCATTCTTTTTCCTTTTTGTAGCAAAGTTGTTAATCCCTGTTATAACCAGATGTGGCCTTGTGTTGTAGAATATTTTCCTGCCTAAAAATACATTTTCTTCCAGTGTCTGTTGGGGGATCTTGGCTTTCACTCCCATGGGTATGAACAGTGCTTAATTCATACTAGGTGTGCGAGGGAGAGTTGGATCCAGCGGCCTCAGATGTCCCCTAAAAAATGAAATAGAAAAAGAGAATGCAGCAGCGCAGGAGACCAATGCTACCCTGGTAGCCTAGCAGGGATGTTTGCTTTAGCTCTGCATGTTTTTAGTCTGGCCTGCACAGCTCGGATCCTGTCAATAACAAAACCAGCGTTTTGATTCAACCGAGAGCTTTGTTCATCACTGTGGTGCAGGGTAGTTACAAAACTCAGCAGTAGTGACAATAATTACATGTGTACAGATTTTCTTTTCTTATACATTAGTTTTCCAACACCATTTCCTTGTTTGACTTCTCAGAATTAATCACCATTGTTTGTTTCAAGATTAGTTAGCCTACTTACTACACCGACAATGGTATATCAATGCTACCGAACAGGTCTGAAAAAGGTGTTGCAGCACAAAGGATAATTACAAGCTTTTACCATACATGACAGGTTATATCAGTGGGCCAAAATATAAGGAAGAATAAATAACTTTGTTGAAAAGGTATCACTTTTTACAGTGCCGACAGCAAACATGGATCGGAAAAGACAAATCACAGATCTGACCAGAATAGGTCCCGGAAACAAACTGAACCATATCTGAGAGAATTAATATTCCAACATGATTTGATTGACATTAAGCATTGGGTGTGCATCCCTAACTAACACTCAGACAGGATTTCTTAAATAGTAAGTAAAAATAATTTTGTTTTGAAATACAACAATTTCTTCAGGTAGTTTTATCAAACACGGTGAACAAACCTGCTGGTGTTAATGTTACTGTTAGAGAACCTACTAACATTAGGCTTTGTAACATTGCTGTGTTTTGACTTTACTCAAAACATATATTAATGGCACTTTCCTATTTGATGTGCCAGACATAGCTACCGGTAAGTTATCGAGCGATCTTCCACAGCTGACAACCTTATTGAGTAATAAATCAAATCCAGGTGTAAATTACTTTCTTGGTGATGAAAAACATAACCGTGTTTGGATTTGCTTCAAACATAACACATTATATTCAGGACAAAAAGTGAATTTCTTTACCAAATTCTTTTCAGTATTACTTGAGGGCCAAACAGAAGGCATGTTTTGGATTATTTTAGATTCTATACGGCTTCCCTTCTCACTCCGCTTCCGTTTTATTTTAGAGGATTTATTAACGTTGTTCATTCATCCTTAGTTCTTACAAATGACAAAGGGCCTCATGGTGAAATCCCTGAGCATTCATTCCGTTACGGCAAATATTTAGGAAGGATGCTTTTATCATTGTAGTGTTTACTGAGACACAATCTAAAGCCTAATGAATAACTTTACAATACTCTAAGGGATACTTAGATAATGTTATTTATTTTTACTAACCTACCAATAAATTATCTTTTCTGAGGCACTCTAAAACCTCCATGAGCTTTGCAGTTTAATTTACACTTGTAAACCACTATTTGACTGAAGGGTCTTAATGATAATTGGGGTGATATATATGCAGTAGTCAATTAAACATCTTAACAACAATCACTGCACTGTCAGTCCCCTTCCCCCTTAAGGTGAGGATAGCAGAGTCCCTGCCCATTTTCACAAAACATCTACGGCCCTACCTTTTTTTTCTTCTTTTTTTCCTTCTTTTTTTTAATTGGACCCAAAACAAGTCTGAAGCCTTGGTGAACTAGTGCTTGCTATGCTACTTGTATCGTCTGTCTTCCAGCTCTGACCTTTTTTCTACAATAACCAATTCATCGGGCAGAATACATTTGTGTGAATATATAGTGCATATATTTTAGCGCTCTTAAATAATATGCATTATTGTAACTCCACGTTGCTCGGAAAGAAAGGCGTCTCCTAAATGACTAAAATGACATTTTTTTTGACATTATGGGATACTGTGTATGTCAGTGACAAAAAGCTAGATTGAAGCCACTTTTAATTCAGGTTGTAACACAAAACAATTTGAGTTCTGAAGGCACTGTATAGGAAATTACCTACTCAATGGGGCTATATATTAATGGTAAATTATATGCAGGATATTGCATTGCTCACAGATGCTACAAAACACAAATAACTGTCTGCAAAAAAACACTGCAGTAGGTTTGTGGAAGTCAAACACTATCTCAACCCACATTACATAAATGATTATTTTGACTAGAAGGTGACACGACCAAGTCCCATTTCATTTGGTAAAGCGTAGTTTGTCCTGTTAGGGCGTGGTAAGCATTTGGACCTGGTTAAGCTCACCATTTGCATTAAGCTCTTCCCGGCCTGAGAGGTGATGACTCTGAGGTCTGGCTTGCGGCTGTTCACCATCTGTGGGCTCTGAGGCGGGGGTGGAGACCTGGGCGGAGCTACTTTCCCCATGCTGTTGCCGTTGGAAACAGAGAGGAGGCCCGGGGAGGCCCTGGCACTGATGTATCCGTTAGCTGGAGGTGACAAGACGAGGGAAAAAAGAACAACGAGATCAATGATAAAACACCTGCGGATAAATCAACACCTAGACACAACAGGAAATTGTTTTGTGTATTTAGCCGACGAAACCTATGACAGAGGTTAACAGGCTTTTTCTTCATTATCACCGCGGAAATGAGATGAGGGGGGATAGCTGCCCTTCTGGGGCAGGCCTTTTAATGACACAGGTTTGGAAAAGAGTTTGTTGAAATATACTATATTAACAATAGTAATGTAATTTGCCCATAATTATAAAGGGATACTATAAGAGAAAATGTTGATAGTGGACAAAAAACCACCATGCTGATAAAAATAATGAATAAATAGAAGACCAAAGCTCACATGGCCTACAAAAGTGTAAATTCCTTTGCAAAACAAAATCAAATTTAGAGTACAAAGAAAAATGTGTAGCTAGATCACCTGACTAAATGTCTCAGCTATACCCGGTCTGCATTCTTTAGGTGCTCTCCACACGAGGTGTGCTCTGGGGTTAAAGGCCTACATTTGAGAGGGCTGACACTTGAACCCACTGGGTCTCCCTGAACGCCTCAGTCCCACATTGCTCTGGTGTATCTGAGGCAAGTGCTGGGGATTCCTGGCATGCCACATGACGTCAATGGTGATCTGTGGTGGTCCCAGTGATGGTGGGGCGGTAACGTCAGATATGAGAGAAACCACTGAAGACCAGAGTCCTGGACTGACTATACGACTGCTCCTGGCTATGAAACAAGCATCAAGTGCCTTCATTTTCTCATGTGTTTTCACATTCTTTTAGTAGAGCAATTTCATCATTACTTGTATTTGTTGAGGGATTTGGAAATGTTTTGTAATCGGAGACTGTTAATATATTGCTGTGGGTGCAACTCAGGCATGACACAACAAAGCAAAATGTGAGCTTAAGCGGTTTGTTTCCCCATCCACTTTTTTGAGTGTAGTACTGTCCGTCTAACGTCTCATTAAGGTTACTCACGAACAGGACTTGGGCATCCTCCATTCGAGTTGTTCAGGTCACCACCAAGCATAGCACCTGTTGAAAACATTAACACTAGCTGAGCAGGGTAGTTATCAAGACATCTACTAGACAATAATTGTAATAATATGTATCACATCATTAAATAACTGGTATAACTGATCATAGACACCAAATGCCAGTTTATTGATTCAAAAAAGAGTATTTTCAGTTCGTACAGGGTTGTCAAATATTGATTTGTAAAAATGAATTGATTAGAATAAAGACCATTTTGTTTATTTGCCAACAAATGGATTAAATATAAAAATCCCAAGCTTCCAGAAGTCAGTTGTGGAGAGGAAAAACGATGACTTCCTTTCCTCAGTCTTCCACAGTAGAATGCAGTATTCCTCTTTCGCTCACCTGCACTGGCTGGTCGCTGTGGCAACCCGGGAGACACTGTGTTTCTCTGGAGTGCTGGTTGCTGGGGTGACAGATGATGGCTGTCAGAGAGTGATGATGACGTCACGTAGGAGGTGGTGACCATGGCGTTGCCGGGGTTACTGAACTGCAGTGTGTTCTGGTTAGAGGCCTGGACGGTGACGGGCATGGAGAATGTTGGGGGCGGAACTGCGGACTAAAGGAGATTAGAGTGACAATTAATGAAGACTTACCAATGTCTTATGTATCTTCAATATGCAGAGAACAGAAGGAAAGCAGCACTGTTCTCGGGTCAAGGGAGAGATCACCATATAAAAGTGTTTCAAAACTCTTTCTGAGTATCACCTACCAGTGGACATACTTGTAGTAAAGTGTTTTAGTACAGGTAAAAGAGGATGGTGGCTTGGTTTAGGGAAGACTGAGAACGAGACGGATGCTTACGCTTACGCTGTACCGCTTGAAAAGCATGTCGAGGTCTTCGGTGGTCTTGCGGTACTTGTCCTCATTCAGGGGGCTCTGGTCGATAGAGTCCTCTCCATCTGGTTCAGGACTGTCACAACCGTTGAAGCCTTTCTTTCGCAACGTCTGAGAAGACAGGATTAAAAGAGGGATGTCAAGAAGTGATGACATGGGAGCTGGAGGTCGGTCTGGTTCAAAATTAGGGAGGGAAACGGCAACGACCACCTGTGTTCCATCCAGGTCAGTGGTGCTGGAAGTATTCACCCCCTAAGAACTTTGGCACATATCTTAGAGTAGCTAACTGTATGGTTTTTCTATCACTGATCTACACCAACAATAGTCATGACTGATGATAACACTGCACCAAAAACATATATTGTTTTATTAACTGCGGAAAAGTCCACATCAATTCTTGACTGCATACTGATATGAAGGTACAATACACTTGAATAAGCCTAGGTGCAGCCACCTTCCAAAAAAGATAGTTATACAATAGTCCATTTGGGTGAAAGTCATATCACATGTTGTCAGATTATATACACCTTCCTGGAAAACCTAGGAAACTTACAGCATATTCAAACCACCATACCATCAAGACTTTTAAAATAAGTCCAGGAGAAAATATATTCTATATTTTTAAATACCTTTTTTAATAAATACGGTACAACAGTGACTGCCGAGAGCACACTGTCAATCAAAACGTAGTGACTATGCAAGATGTTTAATGGTCAAATTAACCACCAACGGACCAATGGCGCCTAAATGAGCTACAAACCGAACACCACTGCCAGGATGATAGAATGTGGGAGAAAGAAACATTTTGAGCAAAACCATCACCTCAAATCCTGTTTGGACGTTAGAGATGTTGAAGACATAGCAAAAGAATCTTGGATGAGACCAAAAATTTACTTTTCATTCTGTGCAAAAAGCGATTGTTGCTCCAAGAGATCCCCATCCACACGCCAAAGAATCACGGAGGCAGAAACATACGATGGGCATTCTATTTATCTCTTTAAACTCAAGGATGAGGACAATATGTACAGAGCAAAATATAGGAAAATATCTACACCAGGGGGATAAAAAAAAAAGTTGTTCCTGAAAGTCTCAGTCACGCTTGAGACCTTAATTAAAATGACAACATGTGCCAAGACTTGAAAGTTTCTGTTAACCAATGCTAACCTGCAAGCTTGAGAGACGAGGCCAAGAACAACAGGCTAGAACTGCAGGAACCAGATGTGCAAAGCTGGTACAGGTTTCACACCATAGACGGTAATAGCTGCCACATATTTGAATACTTTTCCATCCAACACATTCATGCTTGTCTAATTACCGTCTGTTTCACAATAAAACTACATTTAGTGTTGTGTATTTTAACTTCCTGTGAAAAAAGATAATTGGGGGATGAATACTGGAATTGGCTGTAAAGCACAGAAATAATGCCAAGCAATTTATTGCACTTCCTACAAAATGTCCATGGTAGTGCTTTCAGATTTCCGGACCTGGTTAGGAGAACCATGTCAGTGCTGAGACAACATTCCTATTCCCTGTCTTGGATGCTAGCTGTTTCCATAACAATTGATCCCAAAAAGACAACGCAACTATGCAGTTGCAATAACGTCCTCACTGTTACGTTGTGACCTCGCAGCACAAATGTGTCACGGTGGCCATCGTTCATATCCTCGGATACAATTGCCTCATATCATTGCTCTCGTGACTCGTGTGCTGGACGGGTGCATGTAAATTCAAACATGGTTGTACTGTTGCCTAATGTGTAATTCCTCCAACATACAGTGGAAAACCTTTGGAGACTAACGCAAAATCATCAGGGTCTCTGATAGTTATGTTTAGGAAAAATGAACATTTGTTTTATTCCATAAACTACTGAAGAAATTTTGGTTCAGATTTCAAATGAAAATATTGTCATTCTGAGCATTTATTTGCCGAAAATGACAACCATCCAGGAATCGTGTGATCGATCTTCGACCATCCCAAACCTGAGAGGTGTTGCCGTTGTGACAAGGGGAATTAAACATAAAATGGGTAGAAAGAAAAAGGTCCTCAATACGGTTATTTTTTATCTATTTCTCCCCTTGTCATTTCTAATTCCCCTTAACCTGCATTTATTTGCATCGCTTCAGCAGGTGAGCGATGGTTGATGCCGCTCACATGTTGCCTTTAACCACATGTCGCCAAGCCACCAGATTCTTATCACACACGCCTTTAGTCACTACATGCAAGAAAGGATTACTCATTCGTACACTTCTGAACGATTCAACTGACAGGCACCCATTCTGCACACTGGAGAGCATCATTTCTACTCCCTTACCCCAGGCAGTGCTATATCAATTTGCACCTCGCCATGCTGGGGCTTTGGGTAAACCCTAATGCTGTGACCAGATTCAAACTCTGGCCACCATGACATTCAGTAGTTGTCCTGAGAAGCACCGACTTAGCCCACTACGGAACTTTGAGCCCCACCTCACTATTTATTACTGCAGAAAACCTGGGTTCAACGAGTAAACTGTATGTGATTGAGGTCGTCTGGCCTATTGAAACACATGTAACGCCAATCTTGCCATTCCAGGAGGTTCCTAGCTATTTCTTTCATTACCTCGATTATGTCGGCATTGGTTCGGCTCTCGTGGGGCTCGTTGTACTCGGTGTATTTAAGCAGAACCTTGTCCATGTCGGTGCTGGCATACTGGAACAGCTTGTTGGAGTGGTTGAAGATGATGAGGGCGATCTCACAGTCGCACAGAACACTCAGCTCATACGCCTTCTTCATCAAACCAAACTTCCTCTTTGTGAACGTCACCTAGGTGGGAGGAGATTGACAATTAATTACTGTACATGGACTTAATTAAAATATTTTTTCCGAAAACATTTATCACAATGTGCTTTACAAAATAACATAATGGAGAGTGTAGAGGTGTGAAAATGAGTCGTGGTGTGGTTTTAAAAGTTGTAGAAAAAGTGTAAACTCATTAACACGTCAGACACCGTGCCAGGTGAGTGAAACGGCACTGCAGGTTTCTTTATCTGCAATAGATTTAATTGGTGCCACCATCTGGCTCTTCACTTATTTTTTCATTAGGGCACACTAAGAAAATGAGACTAAGGAAAATATCTGAATTTCAAATTGTTTACTGCATATTACACAGCTTTGTCTCAAAAAGCAGAAACCAGATGCCTCCAAATCTCATCTCTTTACTACGATCCCTGACTGGGATAAAGTTGGATGATAAGGTCCTATATAATATAATATAATATACATACACACACTTCCCAATATAATCATCAAATACCTCCATATATTTTGACATAACTACCAATACATGTTTTGGCATGTGTGAACATACAGCTCTGGAGAAGTTTGACCACTCCAAAATCAATTTCTCTGTTTTTTATTATTGACAGCTGTGTGTTTGGGTAAAACAGTTTTGTTTTATTTCAGAAACTACTAACAACATTTCTCCCAAATTCCAGATTAAATTATTGTCATTCAGAGCATGTACGGTATTTGCAGAAAATGTTGAACTGGTCAAAATAAAAAAAGATGCAGTGTTGTCAGACCTTGAACAATGCAATGAAAATAAGTGAATATACATTTTTATACAACTCATCAGTGATGTATTAACTTGGGAAGAGTTCAGAAATCAATATTTGGTGGAATAATAATAGTACAATAATAATAATAGAATATAAAACAATAATAATAAAAATACATGCATCTTGGCATGCTCTATACCAGTCTTTCACATTGATGTTGGGTGACTTTATGGCTCCCCTTTCCACATTCCAGAGGTTTTTAATGAGTCTGATTAAGAAAACCATTGCAGGGATCTCTTTGTTCCAGAGCTGTACGTACTGACTTAAGGCTTCCATGTTGAGTGAGCAGTGTGATAAGAATCAGAGGGCTTGGTGACACGTGCTGGGAGGAAGCACGTGATCAACCTTTGACCATCCAAAACCTGAAATGTGTTGCCATCGTGACAAGGCTTTAAGGGGAATTGAACAAAAATTGGAAGAAAATAACCACTAAAATTCACACAAGAACACAATGGATGCAGTGATTCCCAAGATGGAAAATAAAGTTTTGAAATTTTGAGGCTGTATTGTTGGTTTACATTTACTTGGTTTAAAGACATTAAGTGTATATGATTACATTGAGATTATATGATTACATTGAGATTATATTTTGGGTTTAGATTAGTTAGAGCTGTTAAAAAAGTGACTCCAGACTGCCCCTTTAAATCATTCATGGCTAGCAAATCAATCTAGTCTTATCCAAAAATATATTTTAAAATAAGAGGATGATGACTGGTGACTATACCTACAGTATTTGTGAACAAGATATACAACACAGACACACCCAGCAGATCAGTAACTGTGGCCACTGATGACTGTATGACAGCCTGCAGCTGTTGTGTCCAGATTGATTTATTTGGAGCAGCTGTCCGCAGGGCTGTGTGTGATCTGATGGACTCCATGTTAGTTTGAACCCTGTGCCCTGAAACACTATGCACTCTTAGAAAAGGCCATCAGTGGACTAATGCCCACACACAATACTGTACATATCCCCATAACAGTAAGATTACACTACACATCAACAGTGATATAATGTTAGTAAATGGGCACAGTGACACTAATACTGATAAAGAACATTACCATAGGGTAAGATATTAATTTGCACCTGTCATTATGAGAACGGAAAAATACTAAAAAAGGTAGTATTACGTAATCTTATCTTCCTTTACTGTGTTTGACCTTCTTTGGTGCATTAGAGGGACACTCCAGACCCATATACAGCTCAAAATTGTTGCGCTGGTCATGTGTCTGACACGACATTCACTAAAAACACCTCAGCGTGTTTGGTAATTCCCAACTCGGCCACCGCAAGTGTTGAGATATTGCTACAGTGACGTCACCGCAACATTTTTGGTGGAGTCAGGGGAGGGGTTTTGTTGACTTTCCCGATTTCATTTGTCCCGTTTTATCCTCCAAATCGGCTCGATCGAAAGATTGACTAGATTCAAAAAGACATGTTTGTAGTTTCGTAAATGTTGCAGTGACATCCCTGTCAGAATGTCTGGTCACTTACGGTGGCCTAGTTGGGAATTAGCAAATGCGCTGAGATGTTTTTAGTGACTTTCGGAAACATGTCTGGCACAATGATTTTGAGCTGTTTAGGGGTCTGGAGTTCCTTTAACTCCAAATATTCAGTACATATATGGGGTTAAACAGCATCTTTGACAAGAGCTCAACACTGGGGCCTAGTCAACACTATGAGAAACAATGCTCACCTGTCTGTTCCTCTCGTCAGTGATCCGCTGGATCTGGATCTTTTTCCTCCCCATGGCGATGGTTGTGGTTGGGTCACAGGGTCAGTCAAACAGAATCAAAGGTCAAACACGCCTCCTTTCAGGTTAGGAAAGGCAGAATGCCGCCTATTGGCTCTTTCCCGAGCACGGGCAGATACTCGTGACACATACACACTCCTCTGCCCGGGTCTGGGTTGACTGGGCAGAGAGGTTTTGTCGTTGGTAGAGCTGGTAGACAGGGGTTTGGGGGAGTTGCCCTCAGTTCATTGTTTGTTCAGGTCAAAGGACACCAGTGTCTCAACCGTTGCTGTTGTGAGGACGATGTCAATCCTGAGAGAGAGAGAGTGGGAGGGAGTTACTTCTACATTCCATTTTTACACACAGCAAACAGGCTATATGGTGACATCATGCGTCAGACAACAGATATTTGGACTGTATGTGAAACTAGTCTCCAACAGGGGTCTTAAACCTGTTCATAGACCACTGGTGGTCCTGTTGTGTACTGAGAGTCTGCAGTACCAACATAAAAAATGTATGCAGTGTGACTGCAAATGTTGGTCCACCACGCTACAGCCTGCGGTGGAAATAAACAGGAAACAAATAAAACTTTCAATGACTAAATGTGGTATGTACATTAAGATTCTTGCTCGGAATACTGCAACTTGCTGTAAAAACACAAACAGATACAGAGTTGTGTGAGCGAAACAAGTAGCTGTTAAGACATGACTCCAAAACAATAGCTTTGGTAATGCTGTCTGACCTATCCGAGTGAGCATACACCTACACTGTGCAAACAGCCATCCCAAGCAGGCAAGATTATGCACACACGCACAGATAACATTGTTGTGAACAGAAAACATAAAAATCCATGTTTCCTAACCTTAATTCTTACACTTAACGTTTACCTTAAAGGATTACTCCAGCTCCCTTTACAGTTCAACATCATTGTGTCGGACATGTTTTTGACAACAGTCACTAAAAGCACCTTCTCAGCGCGTTCGGTAATTCTCAACTCTGCCAGCGTTAAGTAAGTGTCTGGGAAGTAATACAGTGATGCTACCGCAACATTTTCGAAACCCGTTTTATTCTTCTTTCCAGACACTTACGCTGTCTGATTGGAGAATTACCAAATGCAATGAGGTGTTTTTAGTGACTGCCGTGTTGGAAACATGACCGGTATAACAATCTTGAGATGTTTAGGGAGTTGGTGTTTCTTTAACCCCACCCTAACCCTAATAACCTAACATTTATTGCTAAACTTAACCTTCCCCTAATGCCTACACTTAACACTAAACCTAACCTATAATGCCTGAACCTGAAAGTACCCTAAATTGTAACCCTAAACCTAATTGTAACCTTGGTCCTAAACAAAACCCCTAAGCCAGAATTAGGCTTTTCTCTCATGAGGACAATGTCCATATTAGGACATTTTGCCAAGTATAACTGCCCTTGTGAAAACTTCTGGTCCTAATACGATCTATTAACCCAAAACAGAGCACGGAAAGTTCAATGGAAGAAAGACTCTGATGTCACCCCTCAGAACAACTTCATACCACAGCCACACAATGATGGATTGGATGCAAACCACTGTTAGCGTTTCCTATTCCACCCTATTAGCGTCTAAGCACTAGTGACCGAGGAATTCCCATGCATAATAATGTCACAGGTTGGAATAGGACAGATATCTAAACACACTGAAACCATTATGGAGTAAAGCTGGTCTTTCGTCAGAGATAACATGTCTTCTGGGAGATTGCAAAGTATGGCATTTTAATTTAAGTCTGGATACATATACTGTTTAGAATTATAATACATAATGTTTTCTTCAGTTACCTTTTGTTGTTCTTAACTTGTTTCTACAATTCAAATATAAAGCAGCTAGCCTAGATTGGTTAATACCATAATTATAATTTATACAAACTAAAATGAGACAACTCATAACTTTTACTATATCCTTCTTAATTCAGTTTAGTACCAAGAGATTGAAATTACAAGATGCTTCAGAATAAGATAAAGGTTTTCAGAGAATTACAGATGATTGCACAAGATTATTACCGTACGTGCAATTACATCAGCTTTTTTTGCATGTGACAAACTTGAAACGTTCCTCACTGTTCTGTAACTGCATTTGTTAGAGATATTTACATCTGGTTTGATGTGGCCAAGGGTTATCCAGTGTTCCAAGCACAGTCTCTAGTGCACCGTACTGCTTCAGCACTGTTTCAAACCTGGCCCACTGCTCTTTCTGCATAAACGGTTATTTTTACCAGTCTCTTTCAAATTTAGCACACAAATTCTCAAAATACTATCTTAAACAAGAACAAAAATGCATGGAATCAGCCAGTGTAAATTGCCAAAAATGTATCCATTAAACTTTTAACAGTCATTTTCATTAGGGTTTTCATTCAATATTAAAGATGCAGTCCTCAATTGTGGCCACTTGTTGTAAACTGCGCAATTAGCCTTAAACAGGTCCCCAAAGGTTGTGTACTGTGTAGTATGTCATATTTGTGTTTTATGTCATGATTTGTGCCCCAATTCATCAAAACCACCCCACTTAAACCTAGAATTTAATGGCTAACTGAGGTATGACAGTGATTATATTTATATCTTTTGTCCTGTACATATAAAAAACATAACACATCCAGAGCAAACAAAGAGGTTTAAAACTTTAGTTAAAAGTCAGACTGCATCTTTAGAGTGGAACTGACATTGTTTTTATTGCTTCGCAAATTTCAAGCAAACACACAGTAATATGCAAATATTATGCAAAATATGCACCTAAACCAGCTTAATGAATAAAAATAGGTTCAGTTTCTGTTAAAATGCATGCAGTTCCACTTTGAGTGTCTCCGAAAGACAACATGATACACTAAACTATTTATAGATTTATGCCCAGATTTTACACAACAAATGTGTATAGTCAAAATAGTATGACAAATACAGAATGCACTAATTAATAACAATATTTGTATAATGTTGTTAGGTACAATACATTATTTTTGATAGCCATTTATAAGCAATGATGTAATGTTCTTGGTTCCTATGGCACTGGCAGCCCCCCTCCCCCATTCTTGCTCACTGCTCCCCCTAAACATTAGCTAGTGTACTTCCTGCCAAAGCCCAAAGCCAGAGAACCTAGAACAAAGCGTGTTCTTTTTCACTACAGTCCACTCAGTATGTTCACTCCTTTCAGCGGGGGTTCATTTCCATTCAGTATTTCATTACACGCATGAAGAGCAGGATACAAAGAATAGGTCAGGCACATGAATTATATCCTCATATTCCTCTCACAGGACTCTGCTTCTACAAATGAGACAGTGGTGTAAGTAGGCTACCATCTAAAGAGGGTCCATGGCTCTTTGTAAAACTGTCTTCAATTAGCTGCTCTCCGATTTTAAAGAATAGACACTTGTTCTTTGGCACAGGCGATGGCTACCTACAAGAACATTCATAAGGGGTTTTGATAAAAACTCAGGCTATAGCCAACTGCTCTCGCTAGGCTGTGGTCAGAAGTGAAAGTAAAAGCTTCTGGGCGATTCGAGCGAAACACAAATTTGCATCCAATATCATAAAATGTATATATGTTTAATGTATTTAAATATTGATTTGTCAATAATGCTACTTGGAGCAAGTGTATAGCCCAATTTTTAGGGAGACTAAACTTTATGAGCAACAGTAGGAGTTGAATTGCCAAGTCCAAGAAAACACTATGAACTATGCCTAAGCTTATTGCTGCCCACATCCTACTCTGTGAGGGTGCGTATTAAGCCCAAGCTTGGCATGTACATTTTAGTCATTTAGCAGACACTTGTCCAAAAGTCTTATATGAGCAATTACATTTAATAGTTTTGCTCAAAAACAGGACAGATATTTCAACTTTGATGGCTTAGGCATTTGATGTAGTAACCTTGAGCTGACTGGCCAAGTGCGCTAAGTGCTACACTATTTTGCTGTCGGTCCTCACCTTTTTGTGATTCAGTCCTGTGCATTCTTGCCAGTTCGTTTCCCTGCTGTAGCTGTTGGTCTCTGTCTGTTTGTGTGCTGGCATGCACATTAGATGGGTGTATGTGCATGCCTGCTTATGATCTTCTACATTGTGTGAAGAGGGTGGGACTGCTCATGTGACTTTACTATGCTGAGTGCGCCCACACGTTTGGAACACATGCAAGACAACTGAAATCCTTAAATGGAACATACATTGTCTAAAACAGGTGTGCAAACCTTGGCCTCTGATTTGTCTGGCTAAATGCAGATTTGAAGTAACACTCAAACCTACTCTCAAAGGAAATCATAATGGAACTATTAATGTTTTAAATACTGCCATTTTCTGGCCTGTACATAGCTTTTGACAAAACAAATCATACATTACAAAACAAATGTATGCTTAATTTCCAAATGCAATCTAACAATAGAGCCAACCACTTCCAAAGCAGCCCGGCACAGAACGCACACAACTCTATCAACTGTTAAAACCCTAGGAAGAAAGTTGGTTTGCATCATAAAAAGAAAAACCCATTTCTTGATATTGGACAAATCACTGGCGTAATTCCCAGCAGGACATGCTGTTGGAAGGCAAATGTGCACGCCAAGTTAATATTCTGGCATGCCTACATCCTAAATCATATCAAAAATCCTATCTACTCACATTGTATAGAAAAGACCTCAAGAATCAGAAGCAAGCTTTTACCTTTACCAAGTCAAGTATTTTTTTATGCAGTGGAAGTGAAAATAAAAATAAAGAATAATTTAAAAACAAAAATTATAAATGTGCTGTATATTACAGGGCACTACACTAACCTTTCCACTGGTGCTATTCACTTTTTAGTTACTGCAGCAAAAACATGACTTGGTCCCACAAATTATTCACTGCACTGCAATAGATAAAACACCCGTTTCCCATAATGAATCTGTATTGTATACAAAACTATGCTTTAATTCCAAGATAGCATTTTAAACCTCATGCCGTGTTGTGTTTATACATTCATTTAGAAAAATGTACGGTACTTATCAGGATTAGGATTATATGCCATATACAGTATGTCGCTTCAGATTTTTTAAATAGAGAAATAAAACTTTAACATGGTTTGTAAGTTGGTCACATACATTGGCAGCTATTAGGTATTTCAAGCAATTTCTAAAGTGTGTGTTTGTTTATCAGATGGAGTAGGTGTGTATTAGTGTTGTCACGATTCTGGAATTTCTAACTTTGATACAATACTTTGAAAAATATTGATATTCAATACTGTTTTCGATACCACGAGGGAAAATGTACACCCTCACCACGCAAATTAACATTGAATGCTTATAATAAAAACCTCTCCTCCAGGATTTACAATTTATTCTAATACAATGAATATTTGTTTGCCTAAAATATTGAAATAAAATAGTTTCTCCCCTTTAGATCAAGCCTTTTATTACTAAATTAACTTATAAAATAATTTATTGTACTGTGTGTTAAAGGACAACTCCTGCGCAAAATGAACACATTGCTACCGAGTCGACCGTTCTCTGGGATATGTTTTCCATGCTAATCAAATGTGCCCAGTTTTTGTGCGAACTGAATATTACCTTAGAACACTAGTTGTGAGCGTTTGAATGAAGTAAAAATAAATTGCTAAAAGCCTCAAAATAGCAGCACACTTCCATGGTAGCATAATGAGGGTCCCTTCATGCTAACCGAAGAATCGAGAACTTTGTAAGTGTAGCTACCTTACAGTTTATATATAGAAATATAGTTTAAAAGACATTAACGTTCGTGTCTACATGCAGCCGCCATCTTCGGAAAACAGACAGTTCGAAAACAGTCAAACCACAAACTCTGTGCTACGCAAGTTGAACTGTATGCAAATTGTGTTTTTGCATTGCCTGCTGAACCTGACTGCAAAACCTATTGCCATGGAAGATTCCAAGTCACAGTTAAGCTCACGTAGCAGAGGTTTTTTAACTATATTTCTAATAAACTGTCTGTTTATTGTCTGCACTAAAGTGTATAAGGTCGCTTTTACACCTGCCTTGTTTGTTCCGTTTAAAACTAACCCTGGAGCATCCCGTCAGATAGTCTGTTTCATTTGGGCTGGTGAGAAAGCTCATCAAACCGGAGCACCACCAAAATGAGGGAGAACTTGAAAAGAAAAAAGGTTTGAGCAATAAGCCAAGGGGACTCAAAAGCAAGGTAAGTTACTACATAATAATAGCATGCGTTGCATTTTGAAATGAGGAGTAGTTCCTCCCACAGCAGCTAGTTCTTATTTATCAAATAGCCTGTTTTAGGACGCAATCCATCTTAAAAGGTCTTGAATCAAATCCACATTACACGACAAGTGTATTTAACTAACTGGCTAATTAATGTTTTTGGTAGAGCAGACGCAGTGGATCGATCGTTAATCTAGCAAGCTCATTAACACTATCTGGCAGTGCTCAAGAAAACAAACAGAAAGAGTAATAGTGCAAAACTAATTTAAGGTTATTTACAACTATGTTCTATAAAAGCTGTTTCTATAATTGTTTTGTAGACAATTATTTTAATATCTCAGGTCTGTTTAAGGTAAAAAATATATTATTTTGCACCATACTAAAGAAATTTGCACATGTTTAATAGCATACATTTAAGTATGTTATGTGTTAAAATTGTGAATTTGGAATAAAACATTTTTAAAGTTATGGGAATATTTGTTAGTCTGTTTATCAGATTCATCAATTAATCGAATAAATAATCAACAGATCCAAATAATCGTTAGTTGCAGCCCTAGATTGAACCCCCTCATTTTCATCTTCTCATTTTCGTTTTTCTGTGTGACCACAAGCATTTGAAAAATTTGGTCATCTGACCATATTTGGATGAGGGCTTTCCTGGTACTGTCCCGAAGTCCAATTTCAACAGCAGCAAACTGAACTTGAACTGTCCCAAAAGGTATTTTGAAATTGATTTGTGTTCCGAGGTAGATACTGTCTGCAACCCATAAACTTAGAGTGGAACTGACAACATTTTAACTACTTTGCAGATTTGAAGCAAAAAGACATACACTAGTTCAATAGTTTGGGGGCAATTTGTGTTGATAGAAATTGATAATTGCATTCAAGGTGGCATTAAACTGATCAGAAAAATTATTAATTACTGATGAGCTACAACAAATTATCATTAGGACACTGTAGTAATGGCTGCTGAAAATGTTGCTTTGTGAATAATTTATCATAAATCAGCCATTTTCAACATTGATAGACATTTTTAACACTGGTAATGTTTTGGATATACATTTTCATACATTAAATGCAACTAAAAGTACAACTTTCTGTCATTAACTGAACATTTCTTGGTACTTCAAACTTTTGAACACAAGGGAATATATATATCTCATATCAGGTTTTATGGAATTTAATGATATAGTGTAAGGTATAGAAAGTTTAAATTGCAATTAGACTGTTGGGGAACAGTGAAGAATCATGCTTTTGTGAAAATTCTATGAAAGTATTGAACCTTAAGATGCATGTCTGTGATCGCTTGTTAGAAAATGTTATTGAAGGACACCATGTTATTTCTGGAGGTGTAATTCAACTTCATTTTGTTAAAGTGCTGTCAGTCCCATATAAATGTAGACAAAACGATGTATCTAAATGAAAATGCCAAAAACACCAAGCCCTAAAATATACACACCCAGCTAAACACCCATTGCCTACCTTCAGAATAAAAAAGTATTTCCTGAAAAAAGTAACTGGTATACTTTGTCTAAATGAAATGGTTTAGTTGATAGTTAGTCCACTATTATTATTACATCATGCTGGCTGAACTATGTGTTGTCAGTGAAGAACACACTGTTCCTGAAGTTCCCTGAAAATTCCCATCAGTAGAACCATGACGCAGTGCACACGATCCACTAGCCGGAATGGCGCAACAGCTTTAGACAAAGTGCTGTGAGCTGCAATCAATCCCAAGATTCCACAGCCACAAATGCAAAACTGGCATGCGCTAAAACAGATTTGCAGGTTTGTCTTAGTATGTATTAATCTCTGGTCTAGAAGTTCATACAACCAATTCCTCTAGCGCTAATGTATATATTAAGAGCCAGATCACTGAAAGGCGACAGCAACTCAGTACTCAGCTGCAGTATAATTCACATTCTAATAATAATATGCAAATTTGACCAACATTGGAATGGTTTTTAAGATTATACATTTTCATAATCTAAATAATTACCGTACATAGACTATATTCCGTTAAATGTCCTGACAAGCCATTCAAACCTGCATTAAACCTGCATTACTTTAGTGTTTGGTTTAAGAGAATGCTATACTACTTTCCAAAAGCAGTAAGTCACAATCATATTTTCGCAACTTTAGATCTTCCCTCTAGATCTATAGCTACAAAAACAGTTCGCATCAGGTGCACATTAGAAAATATGGCTCGTTGTGAGAAAAGCAATATCAATGTTTTTATCTTTCAAAGAGGTTACAAACAAGCAAATATCGGCCAAAAATAATCTGCAGCATATATCGGCCATCGACCGACCCTGATTTCAAAAGATCGGCATCGGTCTGAGAAAACCCATATCGGTCGACCTCTAATTGGAAGGAGAGAAATTTTGGGTTAAAACAGTTAGCTAACAAATTACTATATTCTAGGCTGTGTCAGGCCTGCCTTGAAAAACACAAAAAGTAAATACAAAGCCTAGCCTAAGCTTCCAATGTTTTTCATTGGTTGTGATCGATCTAAATGTTTAAGCACCACCTTAGCAAAATTATGATTTGACCGCATTTGACAAAGAAAAAAACAAATTCAGGAACAACTATCTACGTTTCAGATATTTCAACCACTGCCCATACTTTCACAATCTGCCCACAGGTGATTGTAAAATGCATGGTTTGAAGTTCCCAGTTGCAGAGCCTATCATGTTCATTGTTTAACTAATGTCCTAGGCTAGTTGCACCAGACAGTGATTGATGATAGCTTATTAGCTACAGAGCTTACCTGTTAATGAGAAATATGGCCAACTCAGCTTGTCAGGTCCCTATCAGCCTGTGTATCCATCAATCACTAAAGAATGTGTCATTTGATATCTAGAATATTTGCTCAACCAAAGGTATTGAACTGGTATTTAAAATGAATAATAAAATAATGTAATTAGAAAATATAAAAATAAATTTCTCTACTGCTGATCAAGTATTGTCCCATGATAAAATTATTCCTGAAATACATAGTGTTTTTCCAAATAGGTACTCTAAATTCCAACATTTAACTAGTTTACTTTTAATATAAGAACATGCAAAAGCTCTGAAACGTGTTGAGGTAAAATGACCACAATACGTTGATGTCACCAGGACATTAATCTACACATTATTAACAGATCCTGGTGGTAATTATGTAAATGCACAAGTGTTTCCCCTTCAAATCCTTAGACTTTCAGTATGATCATTGTAAGGACAGATAGAAAATATGCAAAGCCATCTCTGTAGCTGGTAAAAAGAACTTCGGTCCTTCTTAAAACCAGCTTTATTTCAGTATCAAAGACCACAGACTTAACCCACTACTCCAAATGGACCTCAGGAAAATGTAATCATTTTTTGTAATAAAATTTGGAGTTACTCAAATTGTTACAGCCCTTTGTTAAAAAAGTAAATAAAACTTAATGGTATTCCTGGTGTTGTGCATGTTGTAAAATTTAATAAAAATACAACAAAAATGTTAGAGCTAACACTGTATATTAATAAATAAAATGAAAACATCTGTCAGTATACCATTGCCCCCAGGGTGGGAAATTAACTTTTTTGGGTAACACTTTATTTTGAGAGTCCATCTCTAGATGCTCTACATATAATCTGCATACTGTCAACAACATTTGAACAAACTATCTACTAACCCTAACCCTAATCCTAACCTTAACCATTACCCTAAAACATATTCTAAACTTACCCCTACCCTTAAAATACACAATTAGTTGCTTATCAACAGATGGTTTGTTGATAGTTTGTTGATAGTCATATCATCAACAAACTATCTGTAGAGCACATACAGATGGAATGTCAGACTCTCCAAATAAAGTGTAACCCTTTTTTGTAATAAAATTGCTGAAATTTTACCAGCCACTTTGATTTTTTACCAGCCATTTTTTCCCAAATTCAAATACATAAAAAACACTAGTATCTTCAATACATTAAATTCACTATGAATACATGTGTTATTAAAGGGATACTTTACCGCTGGACAGTTAAATATATATTTTAAATGGGTCTTTTATGTATTAGAAATGTTATAAAGTTTATAAGTTGGTGCCTTCTGGTTCAAGAAAAGTCAGAAAATGTAGTTTGGGTTAATTTGGATGAAATACAACAACTCCCAGAATGCACTTGCTACAGTGCTCTACGAAGGACCTCCCAA
>JACXGM010005125.1:0-35931 GCA_016801145.1 Umbra pygmaea
GTGTTCGCAATGGTGTCCTAAGGGCGGGAAGGGCTGCAGCTACGCCAATCAGAGGCGCGCGCCGGAAGGCGGTAGCCAATTGAGAAAATGCCGCCTCAAATTCGTGCCGCCCTAGGCGGCTGCCTAATCTTGCCTAATGGGCGGGCCGGCCCTGAGTGTTGGTCAGTGACTCTGACGTACTTAAAATGGTCAAAGGGGCTTCCAACCAAATTTTGCATAGGGCCCCCAAAGGTCTAGGGCCGGCTCTGCGACCAACACATAAAACATCCTGTGGCCAGGGGCAGATTAAGGTGGTCAGGGGCCCCCATGCTTCTTTTTGTGTGAGCCCCCTCCCCTAATCATTGTGCTTTACTGGAAAAATGTATTTAGTGCCATACATGGTCCACACGCAAGTATGGTGAACTGGCATACACACACAAACACACACCAACATTAGAGTGTTTTCTTTACATTGCTTCAATTGGTGGAACACAACAGTAAGACAATTAACAACACACCACATAGGTAAAATGAGAAATTGAACATTACAGACAAAACACAAATACAAACAATCATAAGGCCCAGTGCTTAGAATCAGCCCTTTAATTATGATCAAGAAACACTACAACCAAAACTAACATCAACAGAGATGTAAGTGGAAAAAATACCAGATATAACTCCTATACCTCTGCAGTGATGGGAATAATGGCGTTATAAATAAACGGCGTTACTAACGGCGTTACGTTTTTCAGTTGTGAGTAATCAAACAAATTACTGTTTCCCCCGTTACAACGCCGTTACCGTTACTGACAATACAATTGCGGCGTTACTTTAATTGAGCTCAATGAAGCAGTTTTCATCTATTTCTCTCTGCAGGAACTGCAAAGTTTTTCTCTGGTGTGTGTGTTTGAGTGTGTGTGTGTGTCGGGGAGTAGTAGACAACCACAACTGATGATGATTGGCTTAGAGTACATTTCCTTCGTTTGCCAACCAACCAGAGGCAGAGTAGGGCGGGTGTTCATTGTTCACTTAACACACACGCACAGACACAGTCGCGCACACACAGCAACCAGGAGTCAGAGTGATGGCAAGTCCAAAGTGTTTAAAGGTAGCTTTTGCGAACTGTAAGTATAATAAGCACTACTTTTCCCTCATTGAGGTGAACGGCAAGAATGTTTATGTAACGTGCAACTTGTGCACAGGAAGAAAGACACTCTCCACGTCGGTGGCAAGTAATTTGAATCTAATGAAGCACCTCACATTGTCACATGCCGCCACAAACTAGTGGCCAAGAATGCAGCTGATAACTTGAGCTCCACTACCAAAGGAGATGGAGCCACGATATCAAAGAAACTTAAACTAGATTTTTCTCCACCACTGCAAACTCTTGTAACTCAGACTAATAATTGATTATATTTAGTGTTCATTTCATTAATTTAACATATTTAATATTTGTGTCTTCCAAGTTATTTGACATACTTTATTTTTTTTAAGTAACGCAATAGTTACTTTCCCTGGTAATTAGTTAGTTTTATAATGATGTAACTCAGTTACTAACTCAGTTACTCTTTGTGAGAGGTAACTAGTAACTATAACTAATTACTTTTTTAAAGTAATGTGACCAACACTGCACCTCTGCCTCAACAGCCCCAAAACAATCACAATGGAAATGTAACTACACTGAACAAAAATATAAACGCAACACTTTTGTTTTTGCCCCCATTTAGTATGGCTGAAATCAAAGATCTAAGACTTCTTCTATGTACACAGAAGGCTTCACAAATCTGTCTAAATCTGTTTTAGTGAGCACTACTCTTTTGCTGAGATAATCCATCCACCTCATAGGTGTGGCATATCAAGATGCTGATTAGACAGCATGATTATTGCACAAGTGTGCCTTAGGCTGGCCACAATAAAAGCCCACTCTAAAATGTGCAGTTTCATCACACAGCACAATGCCACAGATGTCACAAGGTTTGAGGGAGCAAACTGACAATTCCCTGGCAGCCATTGAGAGTCAAAACAGGTGGATTCTGCACCACGGCCAGCTCTGCAGCCTACTGAATTGCAATTCAATTGCAAAATAAGCAATTCAGTAGGCTGCAGAGCTGGCTGATAACTGCACATTTTAGAGTGGCCTTTACAAGGTCTCTTTACAACCTCCTGTCCATAGGTCTCTGATTACTGTAAAATATCAATGACAATCCCAGTTACTTCTGAAATTCATAATTTAGGGTGTAATTTGTGGAGGTTTAATCACACCTCTGCATTCTTTGGAGCTTTTGGAGTTTTTCAGCATATGGATGTTCCTCCAGCTGTTGGTGAAATGCATGTTTGTGTGCAGTGTATGGGTTGCAATAAACACTCAGTGACACACTCTCTCTCTTCACTATGTGTTCTGGCTCACTATTCTCCATCTACTATCCAACCTACTCAACAACCCACAAAATTGAGACTATAAACATCTGAGTTGCATGTCTACTCCTCACCCCTGATTTTAGTTGCTACACCTGTGCATCCAACTTCCCTAAGTGCTAAATAATTACACTCATGTTTAATTTGGATGAAAGTGTGTACAGATCAATCTTAAGAAATGATTGAGTAACATAGTACTGTCCAGGAATAATATTTTTTTCATTAGGCTTTTTGCCTTTAAATAATTCAAGTTCAAAGTCTAAAGTATTTATTGTCACATGAACCAAACGATTCAGAATTGTTCATAACTTTGTAGGAACCGCTGAAGAGAGCCACTAAATGCGGGAGTGAGGGAGAGAAGGGATGACATGCAGCAAATTGTTCTTTCCTTTAGTCAAAGTATTGGGTCAATGGATTTTCTATTCGTGCACAATGTTGACGTGTGGAAACTTTGGTTTTGTTCTTTACACCACAACTATTGTGTTGCCAATGTTAAAGAATATCTCTTTGTAGGTCTAAATGATATGAGCATAGCCTATAACCGATGGTACAGTAGGTACAGATGATTTAGCCAAAATGCCAGGGCTGAATTTATGTCCCAGTCCAGCTTTGGATTGGAGACTGATTTGACAGCTGTAATGTTCTGAACACATGAAACTTCTCCAATGCAGGACAGGATTACTTTCTATGGAACTTAGAAGCATTTACAATGACCAATGTATTGATGCACAGGTAAATAAACTGAAGCACTGTAAGCTAGAGAGGAAAAAAAACAGTGAAATTCTATGAATGCTATTTCTGATCAGACAGACACAGTCTTACCAGAGCAGGCTTGTTTCTTTCAAAAATATTGATCATTTTGTTGCAGTCTGCCAGCAGAACCAGGAGAATGGCCACAGGTTTGAGGGGCTCCATGAGCCCTTGTGGACAGGTGCTGCAGTGTAGCACAGAGAGTATCTCCTCATACTCCTGTAGAGGAGTGCAGACAAAGCTTTAGAGAAGGACCTAAAGCCCTGAAACAGTAAGTGGTCTAATTAACACATATGTCAATGCCAACATATTGGCCCCTGGGTAGAGATTAAAAAACAAATGGTGAAAGTGTGAAAGACAAATGGTTGGTGAAGAGACATTTTTTAAAACAAATCAGACATCTTACCATGACTAGGAGGCCTTGGCATGGAGGCAGGTAACTGTCATTGACTGATTACTAGTAAATGTAAATTCTGAAACAGCTCTTGTGCTGCAGTAATGGTAGAATAACATTTTAGATGTCACAACTGAGAACACCCACATAAACCCATGTTTAATACCCACCCACCTTGTTACTTGGGAGAACCATTCTGCCTATGTGCTTACATGTTCACGAGGGTGTGTTTATATATTTTAGGATATTTCTTATGCGGGCTCTCTGATATGAATTGAATGACAGGTTTCTGAATGATAAGGTCTGGACGAGGTGCTTCAGAATGATCTGTCTCCACACCATAAGTAATTCACTGTTAGATGTGTTGACTGGATTTCGACCCTAAGCTAGCACTATTCAAGAGGGCCTGCACCTCCTCCCGCAGACGTTTTACATCCACCACTAGACCCAGGTTATAGGACTGATGTTGTTGGAGCACTGATTCAATGGCAAAACAAGGTACACAACCAACCTTCTGATAAGACAGACAACCATGACCAAGTCATTGAAATAACTGGGAGGTACAAGTGTTTAGTCAGCAAAGATGTTTACACTTCACACTGATTCAAAGACTTTTGCATAGTTTTCATCTGCCAACATTTTTTAAATCTTGCGTTTGGTCATTCTTTCCACTTTTTGAAATAAACTTTATTACATAGAGAAGAACCCTACAACAATTTAGAATACTCTCTTATCGGAGGAAGTGAATATGCTGAGAGAATATTGCACAACCAAATAGGCCAGTTGTAGTGACAAATACGGTTATCTGTGTACCATCCATCCAGAAGTAACTTTATAAACAGTGAAAGGTTAGCCAGTGTCTATTTTCTCGGGTTATCATCTTGCTACACATTTGACTATCTCTGACCTCCTCATATTCTGCTCTTGTTAGAGAACTCATTAGAGCCCCAGAATGTCGCTGTTCTGTCACTTGGCTTGAGAGGAGAGTCGTGCACTGCAGACAGCGACGTGAAGGCAAACAGGAGACATCCAATACAAAGGGTCTAAGACAGTCGAACATATTTCCCTGATCTCCTGGCTGCAGCACTGCTGACAGCTTTCAGTGATGGGAAAAAAACAGTCCCCCATTGATAGGAAAAGACTAGCCTATGACAGGTACCTTCAGTAACCAGATGCTGCCAGAGGCTGCCAGAGCAGAGAGTTGTAATCTGAAATCTGCAGAGCCACAGGAAGAAAGACAGGTTCCCTAGGCATTTATCGTCAACATGTTTTCTTTTTATTCAGTTGTTCCTCATGATGATTCAAGTCTGCCACTGTCAGGCAATATAACGGATTGAAGCTGTTGCATTGAGTGAATACTCAACAACAAACCCTCCACCCACACTAGCATTCATTCAAAAACTGACTTGACAACTTTTAGAGTGAAACATGGCATCCGTACACATGTCGTCCCTCACTTTTGCTGTTCATGGGGAGATGCATTTAGTAGATTTTGAGTTATGCAAAAATGTTATAAATAAACTACAGCATGGAGTTGTTTTGAATAAGTAATAATAATAATAATAATTATAATAATAAATTATTATTATTATTATTATTATTATTATTTATTGCATTTATAAAGCACTTTTTATTATAGAATAATCAAAGTAGGCAACTTTTGATTAAAAAAACTGCAAGATGTAATAGTCAGGCAGACCATTACAGTATAGCCCCCTATGCATGTATGGAGTTTTTTGTAGATTAGAAATGCATTGCATTCTTCTGTCGTGTTTAAATTAAATTAATCAATTAAATACATTTTATAATGCCTTTTTTACCACAGCAATTGCTTTCATAGACACGTAACCTAAAACCCCAAAGAGCAAGCAACAACAAGTGAGGCACAGTGGCTAGGAAAAACTCCCTAGTAGGTGGAACCTAAGAAGAAACCTAGAGAGAGGCCAGACTCAAGAGGGTGGCCAGTCCTCTTCGGGTCGTACTGGGTGGAGAATCTGAAAGTTACACAACCCATTGTATTAAAGCCACATCGTTTATCATTGTGTAGTTAGTGTCCATAAACAGAGATAGGAATGGGTGGTCTTTGACCACAGTCATTGTGTAGCAAAATTTGGTTGTCTTGGCCAGGGACAACGGGATGCATTCTGGAAAGCAGAAAATGTGATCACCAACAGCAGTGACATGGGCACCATCACAGTGAGGTGGGCACAGGACGGAGACAGGAAGGAGTCATCAGACTACATGGTTTGTTATAATCTAGCTCCTGTAGGAGGGGGACTTGACACCCCACTGCTCAAGGACCCCCAGAGGTCATCTAAAGAGGTTTGGAGTCGTAGGTGTGAGCAAGGACACAGACACAGAGGTTATCGTAGGAGTAAGCATTATTTTGCCACGGTAAATAATAATTTGGGAGAAGGAGCTGGACAGGACCAAAGCAAAGAACTCAAAATGTCCCCATGCTTTACAATACTGATTACGACACAAGCACTGTATTAGGCCTAAAACACTCACCAATAAAAAGCTCTCACCACAAAATTCACTTCCTAATCAGCTTTGTTGGAGTTTAGGGGAATGGTGCAGTGGGTGACCACAATTAAAGGTACTGCAAGTATGGTGTACTGATGGGTGCTGTTGGACTGATTGTAGTGGGTCGGTCTTGGCCAAGGACAGGACCACTTTCTATGGAACTTAGAAGCATTTAGAATGATCAAGGTATTGATGCACAGGTAAATGAACAGAAGTACTGTAAACTAGAGAGGAATAAAACCAGTGAAATCATGGCATGCCATTTCTGATCAGACAAAACCAGTCTTACCAGAGCAGGGTTGTTTCTTCCAAATATATTGAATTACTAAACCACTAACTAACAAAAAATGGCAACCGAACCACACAGAGTAGCCTCTTACACAACCAGAGATATATTACTCATTAAACCAAAACAACCAGAGTCAAAGAGCTCACGCATAGGCAGCCTTACAAGAGAGAGAGAAAAACAATCAAAATGGCACAATATATGCTGTAGAAGGGCATGATAGGATAGTTGTTGATGAATGCAACCAGGTGAACAAGTGAAGTCCAGTGATAAGTGATGATTGGACTGATCTGTGCCACCATTTGAGAATTGACAAATTGAACAGAACAAACACACAGAACACAGAACAGGGCACACAAAAACAATGATACACCTATATCGGGGTACATAACAATGGACCTGAGGCATGTTCCAAGGTTTTGGGTCCTCGTAGGATCAACCTGACATCAGGAACATTAGAATGGGCATTTCTCAGAATAACCCTAGTCCCCCGGCACATAAAATATTGCAGCATACTCTCTAGGGACTGTGATGGGTGGGTCTGGAGACGTGGCCCTGCTCAAAGCTGGCAGGACCAAGCAGGCATGATTAAGACCCACTCATATTGCCAAGACCACACCACCAAACTGCCACAGATTTTGAAGTTAAGACTCTGTGGCCATTCCACAGATTTCTGAGAGATCATGTTGAGCATAGGGTATCAAGGAGCAACATGAGCAGATCAGTGACTCTGCCCCTGAGTGGGGCTGGAGGGAGGATATCCCAGTGGAAAAGTGAGCCGACTGTGTGGGTGGTTCGTCAAACAGTGCCTTCATTCGGTTTTAGCCCCCTGGATCAGGCTGCACAATATCATAAACTTACAGAAGAGATATGTTTTCAGCATAGATTTTAATGTTGAGACGGAGGGCCCTATTTTGCACCCGGCAACACAGTGCAAAGCCAGAACGCAAGTGTCTTTGCTAGTTTAAGACCGACGCAGTTGTCAATTTTCTGTCCGGCACCCGCATCGTTTAAAAAGCAAATGCACCTCCTGCGCCCATATTTGTGCCCATGGGCGTGCTGGTCTAACAGGGAGGTGTGTTCATGATAATTCTGGGTGTATTGCTATCCTGAGGCATCGGAAAATGACCAAAAACCTTGTCTAAAGTCAATGACGCAGCATGTAATTGTTATTTTAAAAGCAATTTAGTCAAATGCACCTAGGCGTATGCACAACACGTGCACACTATGCTATTGCACACACACAGGGTAGCGCAGCAGCACACAAACATGCAAAAGATCACAAATAAACATGGGAGATGAATCTCTGATTGGATTATTGCATGTTATGCCCAAAACACACCTATGAATTAATGAAGACACTTAGTATAACCCTTTTAGACCATGCCCCCGGCGCATGGAACCTTTCTTCCGCCGTCAAACTACTAAAAGTGGATTTGGACAAGCCCAAAGAGCACTTGCTCCATGCGCTTCACGTCATGCGCTTATATAGTTAAATTAGGGCCCTGAGTCTACATCTCTCACATGGGTTGGCAGATCATTCCACAAAAGTGGAGCTCTATATGAGAAAGCCCTTTCTCCAGCTGTTTGTTAACAAATTCTAGGAACAGTAAGGTGGTCTGTTTCTTGTGAACGTAGCATAAGTGTAGGTACATATGGCAGCATCAAATCAGACAGATAAGTCCATGTAGTGCTTTGTAGGTTAACAGTAAAACTTTAAAATCAGCCCTAGACTTAATGGGCAGCCAGTGTAGAGAGACTTGAATTGGGATAATATAAAATAAAATTTTGTAGTTCTGGTAAAAAATCTGTTGGCCGTGTTAAGCACTAACTGAAGTTTTTTCAGGGTTTTGTCTGGGTAGCCAGCAGAGATGTCTTTAAATCCTTTCATGCAAGTCTATTTCAAGTCTCAAGTCACTGCACTCAAGTCTAAGTCAAGTCTCAAGTCACTGCACTCAAGTCTAAGTCAAGTCTCAAGCAACCTGATCTAAAGGAATTCTGTGAAAGGAACACAGACGAAAATCTGTGGCAGTTTCATGGATTGACAGAAAATTGCATGAAATGAACTTGGACCCTGAACTTCAAAATCTATGGCAGTTTCAGGGAAGCGCAGAAAAGTCATTGCATTAGTCATTGTAGTCAACATGTATTAAGTTGTAATTTATTGTTTGGAAACATGGTGACAGTGAAGAAAAAATGATAAAAAAGCACATTTGCAACATGTATGCATTGCACTGGAATAGAAAACAAAATAGATGCAAAGTGTCTACCATACATACAAAGAAACCAAAACAAATAAGTTCAGAAATTAAATTATGTCTAATAATTATGTGAAATGACAAAGGGAAAAAGTATTGAACACGCTTACTGATATTCATTCAATACTTTGTACAAAAGCCTTTGATGACAGCTTCAAGATGCCTCCTGTATGGAGAAACTAGTTGCATGCATTGCTCTGGTGTGATTTTGGCACATTCTTCCACACATACAGTCTTCAAATATTGAAGGTTCTGTGGGCCTCTTCTATGAATCTTGATCTTCCGTTCTTTTCATAGATGTTCAATGGGATTCAGGTCATGTGATTGGCTGGGCCATTCTAGCAGCTTTATTTTCTTTCTTTGAAACCAATTTAGAGTTCCCCTGGCTGTGTGTTTAGGATCACTGTCTGAAATTTCCACCCTCGTCTTCATCATCCTGGTAGATGGCAGCAGATATATGTCAAGAATGTCTCAGTAAATTTGCCCATTCATTCTTCCTTCAATTATGTGAAGTTTGCCAGAACCATTTGCTGAAAAGCAGGCCCACACCATGATGTTCCCACCTCCAAACTTCACTGTTGGTATGGTGTTTTTATGGTGAGGTGTAGTGCAACTACTCCACCAAACATGGTGGCATTCAAACAGTTCAATTTTGCTCTCATCTGACCACACTATTTTCTCCCAGTATTTCACTGGCTTTTCCAAATGTTGTGCAGCAAACTTTAAACAAGCTTCAACATGCTTTTTTTCAGCAATGGGGTCTTGCATGGTAAGCGTGCATACAGGCCAAGGCGGTGGAGTGCATTACTCACTGTTTTCTTTGAGACAACAGTACCCGCTAATTGCAGGTCTTTTTGAAGCTCTCCACAAGTGGTCCTTGGCTCTTGGACAAGTCTTCTGATTATTCTTTTCACTCCTCTGTCAGAAATATTGCGAGGAGCACCTGGTCGAGGCAAATTTATGGTGTAATGATTGTCTTTCCACTTCCCTATTATGTCCCCAACAGTGCAGATTGGAACATTCAGAAGCTTAGAAATGTGCCTATAACCAATGGCATCATTATGTATTGAAACAATTAGGTTGCGAAGGTCTTGAGACAGCTCTTTGCTTTTACCCATCATGAGATATGTCTTGTGTGACATCTTGGCAATGAGACCTTATTTTAGGCCATCAGTTGGGACTGAACCAGCTGATGTTAGTTTGCACTGACAGGAAGATGGATTGCTTTTTAATTACTGATGGTTTTCAGCTGTTGTCTTGGCTTTCCATGCTTTTTTTGCACCTCCCTTTCTTCATGTGTTCAGTACTTTTTCCCTGTGTCATTTCAAATTATTTTTGAACTTATTTGTTTTAGTTTATTTGTATGTATGGATTACTTGGGTTGTTACCAACATCTGGTGAAACTGTAATGTCAAATGCACCTTTGGAAATATATTTACTGAGAAAAATAGTGACGTGTTAAATACTTAATTCACCCATTCTGTATATATATACATATTTTAAATATTAAGAGACCACTGCACATTTTTCTTAAATCAACCACATTGAAAACCTCTGGAATGTGATGAAGAGGAAAAAGGATGGTCACAAGCCTTCAAACAAATCTGAGCTGCTTGAATTATAAAGTCAACCAACATCAATGTGAAAGACTGGTGGACAGCATGCCAAGATGTATAAAAGACAAGTTTTATTATTATCTTTATTTTACAATTAATATTATTCCACCAAATGTTGATTTCTGAAGTTAACCTATGAGCATTGGGTTGTTTAGATATAAATATGAAATTAATTATTTTAGGTCTGACAACTGCATCTTTTTGTTATTGTGACCATTTGTCATTTCCTGCAAATAAATGCTCTGAATGACAGTATTTTATTTAGAATTTGGGATAAATGTTGTCAGGAGTTTATGGAATAAACAACAATGTTCATTTTATCAATAGTAAATCCAGTGACACTGATGATTTTGCAGTGGTCTCGTAATTTTCCAGAGCTGTATACAGTTGTGCTCAAAAGTTGGCATTCCCCTGGAGAATTGGTAATAGATATATCATTTTCAAATACAAGATGAGTGAACAGGCAAAACATTTTTTTTCATTACTCACAGGATTAATATTCAACTGTAGGTCATAACAGAATAGCACAATCAAAATAGAAATCATGGCAGAAAAGAAAAAAATGAAATGACCCCTGTTTAAATGTCTGCATACCCTCAGTTCTCAATATGGTGTATTGCCACCTTAAGCATCAATGACAGCGTACAGTCATTTGTGATAGTTGTCTACAAGGCCCCAAATATCTGCAGGTGGTAAAGCTACCCATTTGGCCGCCAGATCATGCAAAGTCTTTGGTCATCTTGCATGAACAGCACATTTGAGATCTTCCTAGAGAGGCTTGATGATATTATCGATATATAAGTTTGTGATGGCCACTTTAGAACCTTCACCTCTTTCTGCTGTAACCACTGTAGGATTAACTTGGCCTTGTGCTTAGGGTCATTGCCAGTATTGTCCGATAACATGATTCATTCATCTTGCTATACAATTTCTTAAGATTCCCCTCAGCTTTAGTGCTCACACCCACCCAAATCATCAGTGTGCTATCCCCATGCTTCACATTGGGGATGGTATTCTTTACACTATAGGCCTTGTTGACCCCTCTCCAAACCTAGCGCTTATGTGATCGTCACTCCAAATTACAGTGTGCCAGAAGATGTAAGGGGTGTCAAGGTGTTGTCGGGTATATTGTAACCCAGAGCTTTTTTGTGGCGCTGATGCAGTAAAGGCTTCTTTTTGGCAACACAAACATGCAGCTCATTTTTGTTCAAGTATTTTCATATTGTGCTCCTTGAAACAACCACATCGTCTTTTTACAGAGCAGCCTGTATGTCTCCTGAGGTTACCTGTGGGTTTTTCTTTGTATCCCGAATAATTTTTCTGGAAATTTTGGCTGAAATCTTTTTTGGTCTACCTGACCTTGGCTTGGTATCAAGAGATCACTGATTCTTCCACTTCTTAATAAGTGATTGAACAGTACTGACTGGAATATGCAAGGCTTTGGATAGTTCAGTACCTTTTTATGCAGGACTTTTGATAGTTATATTTTGCTCTCCATAGCTCAGTATCTAGCCTGCTCTTTGCATCCACCATAAGTCGAGGGCAGTTTTTTAACCAACAATTATGAAATATGCTATGACTCGTGGAAAAATCGAGGTTGAAATTATGTGTTTTTTATAATTTTGTCAAATTTTACTTAGCAGCAATCGCTGCACTGTTTACTAAACTTTGGTTCATTATACACAAATATATACAATAGTCTTAGTATTCCCTCAACAACAAACAAGAGTCAAAAGTCAATCAAGTTCCACTCATCTGGCGTATTGAGATGAGAGTCATTAGGCCTACACTCTCTCGCAGTAGGTGTTATCAAGTGACAGGCCCGCGATTTATATCAGTGTTATTTATATTATATGCTGATGGACTCAGCAGTGACGCATGTGACTTGGTATCAGATTTCCGTCAGGCATCAACTTTCAGCTACCAGTATGTAGGCTCTATCAAAACTAGCACTGGCCCATAAATAAGTAGACTCTGCATTTTAAAATGACGTTTACAACAAAATTCTCAACTTATACACGAGTATATACAGTATTTATACACAATTATTAATTTAAATGTATAATGCCACAGGAACACCAATGAAATTCTATAAATTGTCTACAGTATGTTCCTAAATCGTTTTAAATACTTATATAATGGTCTGGCTCATCAGTAAACTCTCTCACTCAGGGAGAACATGGTAGAGCTAGCACGAGTGCTGCATCAACTGGAGACAAAGGGCCTGTGCAGATGCAGAATGCTTTTGATACAATTTTGTTAAATAATGATAATTTATGTGAAAAACAAATGTACTTTCACAAAGAAAAACACCAAAACACCTGAAGCACAACTGTTTTTGATATATAAAATGTGATAAATCTTTAGTATGATAAATGTCAGTTGTTGTGGTTTCAAACATACATTTTCTGACTTCTATGCCGATCTGAAAGAAAAATCAGATCACATGATTTATTCCAGCCCAGTGCTAGTAAGACGAGTAGTTCAAGATGACAAAAAAACATTTAGCTTTTATATTCATATTTCAATAGTTTCTAAACACAACATACCATAGGTCTGATATCCTCCCTGCTTGAGAATATATTATTGACAGAGCAGTGTGAATTTAGAAAAAGTAGGCTGCATTTCATTTTTTCCAATTTGAACATTTTAATGTGCCCTCTTAGCAGTCTAAAAGTAGGAAGTAGAGTGAAAGTTATTTTGACCAAGGGGGTAGGCTTATATCCGGAAGTTGAAGCACCTCTGGGTGGATTCTGATGCTACCTGGTCACTGTAACTATGCAGCAATGGCAACACAGACAGAAAATATTTGTGGTAAAGAGTGGGACAGGGCTCACATCTGTTTGTTAGGTAGTCAGAGTTTTAATGCTCACATGGACCATGGGGTTCAATGCTCACATGGACCAATGTTCTATTTGGTATCCCGAAAATACTCAAATACCAGCCAAGCTCAGACAGTGAAGCACTAGCAAAGGTAAGGAGCTGGTTAGCATTATCTAGTATAGGGCTGGCAATGTTCAAATAATCGCGCTTGTATCATATTTCATTATAGCTTCGGTCCAACTTAAACAGTGGTTAAGACCCACAATGACTGCACCACCTTCTGGAACAGTAAATGCTTTATAGACACCGGGTCATTTTGACAGCAAATAAATTAACATCTAAAGCGTTTAAAGACTCTATTTGTCCATTGTTATCTTCTAAAAAAACAGGATAATTTATAAAAAGCTCCATTACCTTGTATCTCACGTTATGGCCCCGTAGCAGCCGTTTGTGTAAAAATATGTTAACTATTATGTCATAACCACCTGACTTACTGTCACACAGTAGAGAAATTACCATAAAGTCCAGGAGAAGCTCGCAGGCAATTGTGGGACGTAGAGGCATACAGGCAAAATGACAAAATAATTCACAGAATATTTACTTAAAGTAACTCCTACTCAAGCTCTTCTTTTTCTGCAAGAAGCAAGATTTGCACGATTCAGTTTTTTCTTGACACAGCTAAGATAAGAATTCCAACTTTCAGAGACGTTGCTCATGTCACATCTACATCATCATGCTCAGCTTGAGGCTGCGCACTACGCTCAGCTATATCCAAAGTAGTGCTTCTAAATGACATGTTCTCTCCACAGGAATGAATGGCAAGGTTTCATCCATTTTGTATAGTGTCATTTACTTTGACAGCAGAGAGGTAAGTAAATATACGTTTTAGACAGTCCAACTGCATTTTATTATACTAATGTATAATTTAGCTACCAAAGGCATTTGGGCTTCATGATCTTGTTTTTTTTCTTTGTGAAAGAACATTTGTTTTTAACAAAATGCATCGTTATTTCACAGAGTTTTATTAAACACATTAATCTGCACAAACCCTTTGTATCCAGTTAATGCTGCACTCACGCAAGCTCTACCCTGTTCTCCCCAAGGGGGTAGGATTAGACCCAGAAGTTGAAGCAGCCCTTCCTGGGTGGATTCTGAGGCTACCTGGCCACCACCTTACTGTACGTTAGCATTCCATTCATTTTAGGGGGTCACTTTGACAGCGAATACATTTACATCTGAAGCGTTTAAAGACTCTATTTGTCCATTGTTAATTTCTAAAGAAACAGGACAATGTATAAAAAGCTCCATTACCTTGTATATAATCTCACGTTATGGCACCTATATGTCATCACGCTCGATCAGCTTGAGGCTGTGAAGTATGCTCGGCTATAACCAAAAAAGTGCTTCTAATTGTCTTCACTTGGTCTCTTCATTTTATTAAAGGTACTCTGCAGACCCCTAAACACCCCAAATAATCATTGTGCCAGTCATGTTCCTGACATTAAAGTCACTAAAAACTAGGGCTGTAACGATATGTGTTATCAAACCGAAATCGCAACACTCAGACCCACGAACCTGAGAAGGCAGAATCGCGACACACCCCTTCCAACTCTCAGAGTTATCCTTCCTGTCCAGATCTAATGCAACCACATCTTTAAATTACAATTTGTATTATTTGAAGCGAACATTATAAAATACGTAGACCCAGGGGCATCGGACTGGTGGTAAAACCGATACTGATTACTGGGGCCCAAGGGAAGAGAGGGCCCTTAAAGTCTGGAATGAATTTTATTTTACCTGGATATTTTCACTTCCTAATTAAATTTCATAATGTATGTCAGATGAAATGTAAAGTTAGTGTATTCGCTGAATGACTTGGTTGATTGACTGATTACATTTTGTATACAAATAAAGACTAAGGTCTCACCCACCCCTTGCTAATGCGCCAAATGGTTTAGTCCATCTGCACACATTTTGAATAGTTCAGTTTAGCATCTGGTGGAGCGCAAACATCTGCTTTATAAATGTCTTTCTAAAAGAAAGCCAAATCAAGGGAGAATAAATGGGTGAAAGAGATAACAAAATGAGGGGAAACAATTGGTAACTGACTTATAGACTTCAACAGTCCCGCCCATCCTCCGGTTCCGGAAGTAATTTTCCCATTAATTTCTCCCATAGACATCTGGATAATTGCGTATTTAAAGAGTTTTAGACCATGCCTTAGGCTAACCAGCTACGACGTGACTCATAAGCATAGAACATATAATTTTGAGTGAAAAAAAACGAAAAGGAAATCCATGAAAAGCGGAACACAGTCTTGTACCTTTAGATTTTAGATTTTCAGTTCGTTTTTCACTCAAAATTATATGTTGTATGCTTATGATTCGCGTCGCAGCTGGTTAGCCTAAGGCATTGTCTAAAACTCTTTATATACAGATTTTTCCAGATGTCTATGGGAGAAATGAATGGGAAATTTACTTCCGGAACCGGAGGATGGGCGGGACTGTTGAGGTCTATTTTCAAAGAAAGGTGAGCACAAACTAGAAAACTAAATCCGTAGTGCTAAACTGCTTGAATATCTCCGTGACTGTTGGTGAGACAACCTATTAAAAGAGAAGAAAATACACTTTCAAATGATATTTTTATATAGTACAAGCAGTGATGGGAATAACGGCGTTATAAATAAACGGCGTTACTAACGGCGTTAGTTTTTTCGTTAACGAGTAATCAAACAAATTACTGTTTTCCCCGTTAAAACGCCGTTACCGTTACTGACAAAAAAAATGTGGCGTTACTTAAGCTCAATGAAGCCGCAGGACCTGCAAAGTTTTTTTCTCTGGTGTGTGTGTCAGGGGGTGGTAGACAACCACAACTGATGATGATTGGCTTAGAGTACATTTCCATCGTTTGCCAACCAACCAGAGGCAGAGTAGGGCGGGTGTTCAGTGTTCAGTTCACACCAAGACAGTAGCTTTTCATCCGGAAGTCGAGGCTTGAATGTAGCGATTCAGATGCTACCAGGCTATCAGCTCACGTTAGCATTCCATTCATTCCAATCAGTTTAGGGGTCACTTTGACAGCGAATAAATTGAAATCGGAAGCGTTTAAAGACTCTATTTCTCCATTGTTTATTTCTAAAGAAACAGGACTGTGGATAAAAAGCTCCAATACCTTGTACCTCACGTTATGGCCCTGTATCAGCAGTTTTTGTAAACATATACTAGTTCCTGTCTCATAACCTTGTGACTTCCTGTCCTACAGTAGAGAAATTACTGTATATTCCAGTAGATGCTCGCAGACAATCGGTGGGACATGGAGGCATACAGTCAATGGAGAAGCCCATCAGAACAAAATATTTCTTTCTCTATTTCTACTATGGTCTCAAGTCTCTACATGAGCAAGATTCGGGAATGCTGTCTATGCAAATGGGAGCAGATTCTTCAGGCGCGTCTAACATAAAAATTACCGCTTTCAGAGACGTTGCTCACATCACATCTACGTCATCATGCTCAGCTGAGGCTGCGCAGTATGCTCGGCTATCATTTTAAAAAGTTGTTCAATTGGGCTTCAAGCTCTCTCCGTTGAAATGAATGAGATCATTCCATCCTGTTATTAATACATCCATGGTTTACACACGCACGGACAGTCGCACACACCAACGGCCAGGAGTCAGAGCGATGGCAAGTCAAACGAGTTCAAAGGTAGCTTTCGCGAACTGTAAGTATAATAAGCACTACTTTTCCCTCGTTTTGGTAAAAGGCAACAGTGTTTATGTAACGTGCAACTTATGCACAGGAAGAAAGACACTGCACGTCGGTGGCAAGTAATTCTAATCTAATGAAGCACCTCATCGTCACATGCCGCCACATACTAGTGGCCAAGAATGCAGCTGATAACGTGAGCTTGGCTACAAAAGGATATTGAGCTACGACATCAAAGCAACCTAAACTATATTTTTATCCACCACCGTAAACTCTTATAACTCAGACTAATATTTGATTCTAAAAAATACCTGTAGAGAAGCGCTACCCGGACTCAAATTGTTTGTTTGAGGTGCTGTTTGGATGGGAATCATAAATATCAAAACATCAGGGAATTCCAAGGCACTCTCATAATTTAAAAATACTTTATTATATGGCTAGGTCATCAAGAACCTTAAAAAGGAAACACTCCAACGCATTTCGGCATACAAGCAATCGTCAGGGAGTCAACAGATTTCAGAAAGGCAAAAAGACTTCCTTATGTACTTGGTGTTTTTTAAGTATTAATTTATTTTACTTAGGTATGTTGTTAATAATTAGCATAGTAAATATTGTACTTTGGTCAGTTTATACAGGTTTTTTAAACGTTGTTTACAAAAAATATAATTTTTTTCTCTCACCCCCCCCCCAAAAAAAAGAATCGAGGTTTGTATCGAACCGTGTGTCAAAAATCGTTATACGAACCGAATCGTGAGTTTGGTGTATCGTTACAGCCCTACTAAACACACATTTTCAATGCTTTCTCTTGTTCACAACTGGGCAACCATAAGTTTTCAATATTCACTATAATTAGATTTTTTATGTATGGTAGTGATTTTTGGAAATTACAGTTAAATTCAGGGAGGGGTTTGGTTGAATTCCTTATCTTTATTTGTCCCAACCTTGAATTGAGTTGATTGGAGAATAAGTGAGGTCGAGAATATTACTGTCACGAGTTGTGTAGTTGGAGAGAATGGAGACTAGATGCAGGGAGTTGTGTTCTTGTAATTTTATTTGTTGAGAACACTAAGAAAATAATAAAGCCTAAGCTGCATTCGGCTCGCTAACATAATCTGGCTACTGTGGTGCCAAAAAACAACAAACGACATGCAGATCTACAAGGCAACTAAGACACTCAATGCATTGATATGGACCAATTGGAATGAAAAAACAACATTATCTACATAAAGGTTTAGTTCTCCATTATGAATATTTAATACTACAGAACTCAGTAGACAGGATAAATACATAGTTTAGATATTTGATTACCTCTTAGTAATGAGAGCTCATCTATACATGCTGCAGGATTGAGGTGGCAGTTTTCAAATAATCGCGCTTGTATCATTATTCATAATAGCTTCGATCCAACTTAAACAGTAGTTAAGACCCACAATGACCACATGACCTTCTGGAACACCAAAGACTATATAGCTACCTTGATTACTAAACACCAACCGCTGTGGGATAATGTGGTGCGCCAAACCCATAAACAAACCCAAATGTTCCATATATACGTCAACTCAAAATAGTTCATAAACATATACACACAACCAGTTATACACATACTCCAGTTCAGCCATGCCTTGACATGCAAACCTCAGTTCCTACATGTCGTGACAATTATGGATTGCAATCTTCTGTTAAATAAATAGCTACATAGTGGTTTGAGCCTGACAATGGGTTCTCTGAATTTCCCCAGACCCCCGGCACGAGGCAGTGCACATTTCCATAGCACTACCCCGTGTGCAGATCGGACGCCACTAAGTTCAATCGCGGAAGTATAGTTGGTGAACATAATCATCTCTTACATTATCTCGCTAAAGGCTTTCATGTTGGATGAGCAGTGCGAAAAGAATCGGTGGCTCAGTGACATGTGGTTGGATGAACCATGTGAGCGTCCCTCACCATTCCGCATCTGTCTATGTAGTTGTAGAGCAGCTGACAAGGCAGGATCAGTGGGAATTGGGAGGGGACATTTTGTTTTCTACAATGGCTAGTGAAAGTGATAAAATACCGGAAGTTGGACGATTTCAACTTTGATTAAGTGTTATAGAATGGTAATATTCAACCTTACATGTTTCAGCCAGAATACAATGACGAAGAAATAAGGCAAAGGACAGAATTTTATCAGGTGAATCTAACTGATGCTATGGTTAGTGGGCATCGGTGAAGATATTGGTGGAACTCATACTGGTTGTGTTTGTGGAAACTACCCAGCAATGGCAAGAGACAGAAAATATATGTGGTAAAGAATGGGACAGGGTTCAAATAATTGCGCTTGTATCGTATTCCATAATAGCGTCGGTCCAACTTAAACAGTGGTTAAGACCCATCACTGGAAAGTAGTCTAGTTTATAATAGACATTGTCATAGTAGGGAATGTGCAACGTGATCTCTCAGAAATCTGTGATACTACCACGGATACTTAACTTCAAACTCCGTGGCAGTTTCACGGAATGGCTGAATATTCCGTGGAATAATCACGGATCCTTAACTTCTAAATCCGTGGCAATTTCACAGAATCGCACCATGACGTAGCAGAGTGTAAATAGCGTAGATTTTGCAGGTTGGTAGGTTGGGGATGGTGGACGGGCATATAAACATGTGACTCACATACCAAGGGTTGCGAGTTCGAATCCATGCTGACACTTTGCATATATTCGGTTTTCTATACCAACGCCATGCAGACGTGTTGCAAATGTGCTTTTTAATCATTTTTTTACTCAATATAACCATGGTTAAAAACAATAAATTACGACATAATACATGTTACATCGAGTTAACAGCAAGGTTTCTAAGTGGTTAAGGTTAGGTTAGGGGTTTGGGAAAGGCTTACATCGAATTAACAGCAAGGTTTCTGAGTGGTTAAGGTTAGGTAAGTTTGGGAAAGGCTTACATCGAATTAACAGCAAGTTTTCTGAGTGGTTAAGGTTAGGTTAGGGGTTTGGGAAAGACTTACATCGAGTTAACACCAAGGTCTCACTGTGCGCCAATCGCAGACTTTTCCGTGAAACTGCCACGGATTTTGATCCGTGTTCATTTCAAAAAATGTATGCCATTCCGTTCATACTCCGTGGCAGTTTCACAGATTTCTAAGAGATCAGGCTGGAATGTGTTCGGCTTGGTGTAGCATTTGTTGTTGGCGCTTAGGACCCATTAGCATCTTTGTGTTTGTGTATTAACTACTCCGGAGCATTCCTTTAAATTGGTTAGCCGTAGTTATTTTTAAGGACATGTCACTTACTAAGTAGTCTGCTGTGCCACATGTCTGCTATTGCTTATTTTGCCTATCAAAGTTCCTTCATCTCCAGTTTTCTTTCTTTCTACTTTTGGTATCACACAGGTCCTACGATGCGAATGGGCATGAACGTATTTCAATTTTTTTTATGGATTCATGTATATGGGTTTCGGGTAGGAAAGACGTTTGTGCATTTCGGAAAGGCACTAACATTTTGAGACCAACATGTAATATTAGTGAGCACAAACTTGTAAATTTTACTGTGGTGTATATTTTATTTTCACATAAAAAGTGGAGGGGAAATATTTTTAAGCTAGGGAGGGAAGTGTGTTTTTTTGTAGATCAATTAAGTTCTGCAATGAATAATGTTTAATGAAGCATCATCTCATTCCTTACATTGGTTCTAATAACATTTAAATGTATTGTTTTGTAGTGTTACCTAGTGGAGGTTGTGTTGGTTTTATCAACACTTACAGTATTTCTGTAGAACACATGCTGACAATACATGATCCAACTCTCCTTGTTGTTTGTGGGAACAATTTTGGCATGGGTTTGTGCTAGTAGAGTAAGGCTGCCATGTCTGTTCTAAATCAAGAGGAGCTGATTGGGCAGGGAGACTTCTATTATAAGACTAACAATATTATTCTTGAATTATTTCACTATAAAATTTAGGCATCTGCAGCACAGCAGTGATAATGTGAATTTCTTTTATGTAAGCCACATATTAGAAGACCATCACAAAGCTGCTAATATATTACATTTATTTTTCCTGTCTACCTCTTCTGCAACACCAGAGTTGTGGTGAAAACAGAAAAAGTTGATTAAAAGATGTAAAGCTAAATAATTTGTACGTTTTCAATGTAGGGGAATGTACAGTTTTAGGCAGGTATGAAAAAAGTAACAATGCTGTTAAAAATAGTCATGTTACAGCTAGGGTATGCAATTCACATCGAAAATACTTTTTGTCAAATTTGTTGAAACTGACTTTATATACTAATAAAAGCCCAAAAATAAAAAGCTTTGAAACACATCTGAAAAAAATCAAGTGTCTGTAGTAGGCACAGCCCTGCTATAAACCAAGTCAATCACTTTCTTCGCACAATGATTGGATTGGCAGGGTAACTTTTAACCAACCTCATCAATGCGTGCCCGGAGATAACTGATTTGATGTAAAGCCATGGTTGCTTTTCTGCTAGACAGGTAATCTTGCTTTTTTATTTGGATGGTTATTTGTTAATATCACGAATTAGACATCAATGTGCGTTCACAACTTTTGGAGGCGTGGCTTTTGAAAGTAGCTCAGAAGGGAGGAGGTGGGACTTTTTCCGTTGGATCATTTTAAATGCTAGCCATTTCTTGCTAGTTTTTAGTGATCACATTCCCTAGCTATAATAGTGTATGTTTATCAATTTAAAAAATGCAAAGTGAGAAACAGAAGAAAATCTATATGAAATCAATATTTGGTGTAACCACTCTTTGCCTTCAAAACAGCATCAATTCTTCTATTTACACTTTCACACATTTTTTGAATAAACCTGGCAGGTAGGTTGGATAAACAATCATAGTTCTTTTGTGGATTTAGGCAGCCTCAGTTGCTTCTATCTTCATGTAATCCCAGACAAACTCGATGATGTTAAGATCAGGGCTCTGTGGGGGGCCATACCATCACTTCCAGGACTCCTTATTCATCATTACGCTGAAGATAGAACTTTATGATTTTCGCTGTATGTTTGGAGGTGTTGTCATGCTGCAGAATAAATTTGGGGCCAGTCAGATGCCTCCCTGATGTTTTTGCATGATGGATAAATATCTGCCTGTACTTCTCATCACTGAGGAGACTATTAATTCTGAACAAATCTTCCACTCCATTAGCAGAATTGCAGCCACAAGGATCCTCCACCATGCATCACTGTTGCCTGCGACTCTCATTCCTCTACTGCTCTCCAGCCCTTCAGCTAACAAACTGCCTGGGTCACTTCTGCCTGGGAGAAACCTCACTGATGCAGCATAACTACCTTGTGTCTGGTTGCTGTGCTCAGTCGTTGTAATGACCTGTACGGGACTCGCTAAATGATGGGTTGGCACCACCAACCGTCAGCCATGGACATAACCTCTATATTCCGTTTTGCACATGTCTCTGTTTTGTTAGTCACCTAAATACCACCAGCTAATCCTTGTGTCTAATTAGTGTTGTGTATATATGTTATCTTCTGGTCCCTTTGTGTTTGTGCTTCAATGTTCTCTGTCACGTGAGCGAAAGGAGAGAAGACCTTGCTATTATGATTTTAGTTCAGAGGTAGTTTGTGACTTCACCACGTATTGTTTCGTAGTCTATGTCCTATTAAGTCGCTTCTTGTATATATGATTTCCACCCGTGTCCTATGCCACGTATAGCATAGTAAGAAATTATGTATGTTTATCAGTTTGCTACATTATATTAGTCAGTTCAGCCGAGAGGCTTCAGTCCTCATCCTCCAATACAACATCTGTGACAACAACTCCTACATTCTGCCTGCCTTCAAAAACTACACCACAGAAGAGGGTGCCATACAGGAGACCTGTGGGAGAAGAGGAGGAGGAAACCTGAGGGTCTCCCCAAGGAATTTTTCGGCGATAGTGTAGCCCTGTGTTCCAGCCTGGGCAACCATTCCTCCTTCTAGTCCACCACCATCACCCACTCGGGGAGTGGCTGTCAACCCATCTTGATAGTGGCTGGAGGAACGTGTCCATTGTCGGGGTCAGCTGTGCCAACACCAGGGTCTTCTAAAGCCACCAGGGTCTGCTATGTGATCATCGGGGTTTGCTACAATATGTCACCACTGGTGATTGTTATGCCACGACTGGGGTTTTCTTGGTCACTACCGGGGTCTGCTGAGAAACTGCGCACCGACAGATCCTCCTTTTTTCCTGGTGCCATATGGGGTGTCATCGGGGCCTGTCAGGGTTTGGCCTCTTCCACGGAAGGTGGGTGTGCCCTCCCGCCCTGCCCTGTCTTCTGGTGCTGCTTGGGGTTGCGTGGGGTAGGGCTGGGCGATATGGCCAAAAAATGATATCATTTTTAATAAATAATATATTTTTTTTATACGAAATGCCTGATGATATATTTAAATATATAATAGGACCTGCTGTGACTTAAGTCTATAGTCTGCTATATAAACGAATAAAAACAATACATACAATAAAATATTGATTTACCTTGTTATATTTCTGTTTTGAATTTTCAGGTAAAACTGTCAACATGAAATACTCCTCATTTGTTGGATGTTTCTTTGTTTCAGAACAAAACCAGCTGTTATCACGATATGTCGATATGCGATATTCTTCTCGATATTATTTTAAAAAAACTCGATAACAATAAATATTGAATTATCGCCCAGCCCTAGCGTGGGGCTGGAGCCGCGCCTTTAGGTTGGAGTAATGTCACAACAGCCAGGAATTGATAGGAGACTGATGGGTGATGGACCTTTTGTTATTTATATGTATATTATTTATACTGTGTGGTGTTTAGTTTGATTTCACTATAAAGGATTATTTTATGTTTGATTGTGTATTTATGGGTTGGCGCGTCACATTCTGGGCACTGAGTATAGTCGACTAATCTGGGTTCCATCATTACACATGAGTGTAGTTGATTAGGGGATTACCTCTACACCTGATGAATGTTAGTAATTACTACAGCTATTTAATCTCTGTTGCACCAGGTTTTGTTTGGTTTGAGAATTATGAGGAGCCCTGTACCATCTCTTGTTTTATGGAACTGACGAACATGGAAAGTAAGCTTTTCTGACTATGCCTTCTCCACTAAGTATCGTACGGAAAGTATACTGTATTTTGAGCCCGGCGTACGCTCTGTATGTGTAGCATTTGCGTCTATGCCGCGTTAGAGCATAGTAGCTTATACATATGCTCATTGTGCAGCTGCAATGCTCATGTTTGTCAGCAACCTTTATACTTTTTTTGGTTTCCGGATGTTTGGTGTTCATTAAACATCTCGAACACACCTCCCTGCTTCTGTCTCCATCAATCCAACAACTCTAATTACACTTGCAGCAACACCACAACACCTGCGTTGTGACAGTCTTGCCATGGTGTATGACTTTTGATAGCAAACTGTCTTCAGCAACCTCATCATGTTAGCTGAGTTTTGCTGTTCCTAATCTAGTAATATTCCTCCTACGCAGCTGTTTCTCTTTTAGCTAACGATTGTGTTTCAAACTACATATTGGATTGATGGTCATTAGTACCTGTTAGATATAATTATTTCATCACACACCTGACGATATACCTACACAATCCCTGACTTTGTACCTAGAAGAATTTATGCTGTTTTGAAAGGTGGTCACACTAAATATTGATTTGATTTAGATTTTTCTTCTGTGCACTCACTTTGCATTCTGTTAATTGACAAATATGAACTACTAACATGTCTATTTTTTAAAGCATTCTAACTTTACAGAGATTTATCACACCTGCTGTCACGGTGGTGTTGGTGATATGAAGGAGGGAGAGTGAAAGCAGTAGACAGTTGGTTGTTGGTTGTTTTAATAATGAAACCGGGAACACACATACATCAACGGTTCAAGAGAACTGAATAGAACGAGTGCCATACGATTATATTATACTCCGTTAGCTACGTGCTTTATCTGCCGCACAGACACTATGTTACATACAAGTACAAAATGTATGCATGTACATTCCAACTTTAACAACACTATGTTCCAACTTAGAGAAGGTAGCTCCTGGCCTTTTTCTCTTGTCAACGCAACATAACCCCTAAACAACGTAACGTATACCACACTGACATTATATCAATGACCGACACCTCTCTCTAGTCTGGGCAGCTTATATGCAAACAGCTATCTAGCTGACAGAACACGGCTGCACGCAATCACCAATCACACCGATCTACAAGATACCAGACTCACCAAGCCTAAATCCTATCCTTAGCAAATGCCCAAACTAGAGAGAGGTGTCACATTCTTAAAGGGACATTACACATAAATGAAGATAACTAAACCACCATGCAATGCACTGAAATGTAAACATAATACATGACATACATCATATCTTATATTGAGTCCATACAATATGTCCATAGTCTCTGTTAACGCCAGCCCTCACTGGGCTGGGTGTTACACCTGCCAAAAAATGTTGCACAGTACTGTATATTGTTAGCATGGTGACCTTAACTAAGGTTACCTCTAAGCTGTGCTTGGCAGCAGTAAAGATGTCACTCCTGTCAAGAAAGCATACACTGCATTGCAAATTATTATGCAAATTATACTTTACACTGATGTACCTAAATAGTAGATGCAAAGGACAATCACTATAATTTTCAAGTCACCAACCCTTAGGGCAGGGGTGTCAAACCGGTTCCACATAGGGCCGAGTGTATGCAGGTTTTTGCTTTTACCTTGTACCTGACTGATTGATTAGTTCACTAATTGGTTAGGATCTCCCCTCACCTGGCAGTCTAGATCTTAATTGGGCTCTGATTGAAAGGAAAGACCAAAAACCAGCATACACTAGGCCCTCCGTGGAACCGGTTTGACACCTGTGCCTTAGGGTATAAGTCAAATTTCATTAAACACACCACCTAATGAAAAAAATTTTTTTTTCAAAAATTAAAAACTCAAAGAGCACTGTTCCGAATTATTATGCACAACATAGTTTCAAAACATTTTATAGGTTGTAAAAAACTGAAAATGGCCATTTGTTGAATTTGCAGCATTAGCAGGTCATATTTACTGAAATCAAAAGTCATTTCAATCAAACACATCTTAACAGAGCAAGTTACAAGTTATCATAGGACCCCTACTTTGATCACCTACACAATTATTGGATCCATTGAACTTGTGAGTTTATGGCGAGTTTCTGCTTGAATATCTTTGCAGGATGTCAGAATAGCCTCCCAGAGCTGCTGTTTTGATGCAAACTGCCTCCCACCCTCATAGATCTTTTGCTTGAGGATGCTCCAACGGTTCTCAATAGGGTTGAGGTCAGGTGAGGAGGGGGGCCACACCATGAGTTTCTCTCCTTTTATGCCCATAGCAGCCAATGACACAGAGATACTCTTTGCAAATCAGATGGTGTGCTGTCATGCATGAAGATGATTTTGCTACTGAAGGCACAGTTCTTCTTTTTGTTCCATGGAAGAAAGTGGTCAGTCAGAAATTCTATTACTTTGCTGAGATAATTTTCACACATTCAGGGACCCTAAAGGGGCCTACCAGCTCTCTCCCCATGATTCCAGCCCAAACTTGACTCCATCACCTTCTTGCTGACGTTGCAGCCTTATTGGGACATCCACCAACCATCCACAACTCCATCCATTTGTACCATCCTGTTTGAAAATTAGTCTTCATGTATTTCTAGGTCCACTGCAACCATTTCTGCTTGTGAGCATTGGTTAGGGTGGCCTAATAGTAGGTTTATGCACAACTGCAAGCCTCTAGAGGATCCTACACCTTGAGGATCATGGGACTCCAGAGGCAACAGCAGCTTCAAATACCTTTTTGCTGCTTTGTAATGGCATTTTAGCAACTGCTCTCTTAATATGATGAATTTGTCTGGCCTTCCTATTTACCTTCCTCATAATGCCTTTATCTGCACAAACCCATCTGTTCTCTGAATTAGCCACAAATCTCTTCACAGTACGATGATCACGCTTAAGTTTTCGTGAAATTTGTTTTCATACTTTGTCCAAGGCATTGGACAGAGATCCATTTTCTTTCCCACATTGCTTGAAACCTGTGACCTGCTTAATAATGAGGAACATCCTTCTTAAGTAGTTTTCCTTTAATTGGGCTCAGCTGGCAAACTAAATATCACAGGTGTCTGAGATTGATTTCAGTGATCCAAAGAGCCCAGAGACACAACACCATCCATGAGTTTGAGTTTGAAATATTTTATCTTTATGACATTTAATTCCAATTTGCAAAGTTATTTGGAATGCGGTGTAATTGCAACTTTGAGCGTCTTTCCTCACCATTTATTTTGAGAGGTAGACTCGCACCCAAAATAACCAAGAGCGCACTGTCAGAGAACAAAGGTGTGTAAATAATTCATGCTAAATGTAAACAAATGAGCTTAAATCAAGCACATCAGCTCACGTGTGTGAATAAAAAATGTTGACTGCACCCAAAGCAATGGAAAAAACAGTTTGAGATCTCCATCTACCTAGAAAAACCTTTTAGGTACATTCAAATTAATGGAAATCTGACCTCCGGCACTGGAAATATAGATACCAAATGCAAATCAACCCACAACTCCTTCCATACAATGGGAGAATAGGAATAACACTGGCACTTTCTCAGTAATGTGTAATGCTGCTCTACTTGTTCTGCTTGTGATGTCTTGTTTGCCATTTTTCACCACTATTACTGCTTTAGCAAGTAGTTAATCCCAAAATATGCTCTAATCTGGTCAAACTCTTCAATGTCACAGTAGAACGTCTACTCAGAAGTCTTGGCTCCCTGGGGTTTGAAAATAATGTTGATCTTTGAGGTGCTTTTTGGCCAAATGTCCACCTCCAATAGGATTTCTTTAATTAATATGATAATTTATAGTGACGCTATATTTGTAATTAATTTGATATTGTCATCTTTTATGAGTACTATAATATTAAATACATCTGTATGAGCAAAGGCAATATGTATGTGCGCATGAAAGATACAGTACATAAAGTTTGTGTCCAAATGCAGTGTCTTTGTCAAAGATAAAGTCATCCAGTGGAAATGAACGCAGCTGGGTGCTAATGAATGCAACACTTAGAGAGACAAAAACGCTATCATAATCAGCAGACTTCTCTTCTAGGTAACAGTGGGACTGTGGCCTGGTCTCACTGTGCTGACAGAGCACAAGTCTTCAAGGTGCTTTAAACAATACTTCGATGCATTTCTTGTCATTCAGATTCTGCCTTATTTTTTAGATGCCTCACTTTTTTTGTTGGCGGTATGTGTTTGCTTTCCACTGTGTACCTATCAGACAGGTAAGCATCAAGGACAAATGATGGTGAGACTTCCCTGAGGACCTAGAGTGATAACAGATGCCTGAGGCCAGTTGGGTGTCAGGATGGATGACAGAATGAGTGGCTCTCTCACCAGCGGTGTCTCAGCACATCGGTCAAACTCAGATACAACCAGTGAAATCAGATGAAGGGACACGCCTCTGACTCAGCATGACTGAAGTTTCCCAATGTGTTTGGAGAATGTGATACTTCTCACACACACAGTAACACAAGACCCCTTATATACTGCCACACAAACAAGCAGTGGTAGCAGTCACTCTCTGAGAATTATAAGCAGAGTTTCATGTCTTTTAACAGGCTTCGATATTTCATTAATGTGCTTAGGTCTGGCTTCCAGTTCCCATAGCTACTGGTGTGAAGGTAAATGTCATGGCATGTAAGGATGTTCTAATGTTCCAATGCACTTGGTCTGAAACCAGAAGTCTACAATCACTGAGGGTATTACACTTTCACAGTGTAAATGCAAAACTATATCTTAGCTTACAAAAGCTATAGAACATCTGTTTTACAGTATAATATATTAAAGAATCTGAAAAAGTAGTTTAGATGGGACAATGATTTCCTACACAATGCAGGGAATAGTTTGCCATTTGAATAAATTGCAAGTACCTGACGGGTTTTGATTCTACACTGTTTGTGGTCTGTCTTTCAAATAATTTATGCATTTTAAGGCCATGCTTTTTATGTTACAATGCACTGCGTAGTATAGGGAATTGTTTTCCAATATACATAATTTTGGGCAATTTTTGAAATATGAAGACCGTAAAAAGAAAGTAGGTCCGTAGTTATGGCTGGAATTCTAGAAATAACCCCATAATCTTGGCCGATGCCCTATAGTAGAGTGTACTGTAGACTGCATTATCCAACACAAAGGTTTTGTTAGATGGTTTGTCAATGGGAAAGAGACAGTAACAGTGGCACATGGATTCCCTATAATCTAACAAAGTATTTGGTATCATCCAGGGTGAAATGTAGCCCACTTTCGTCTTTGCTGTTTGTGCATCACACCCCAGAGTCTCCACTGTGATGTAGTGGTCTGAGAAGCGCGGCTGTCCCTCAATCAGTTGCATCGGTGTTGGAAGGCACATGAGAGCAAGGTGAGTTGGTCACGCACAGTGGGATCTGCATCTCAATCTGTTAGCAAACCCCACCTAGACCATGATGTAAGAAGAAGACACATCTCAGCAGTTCATCCAGACCAATTTATTAAGCTTTTTGGCCTGAAGTGGCATTTCAACTTAGCTTCTGTTCCTCCTGGTGAATTGCTTCCACTGGTAGTGTATCCTGTTCACCACAGCCACTGAGCGTCGGTTGGAAATGGATATGTATGTCTTCTCCAAGATGCCAGATGTCCTGTCAAGCCTCACATTCACGTCTGCAGTTGCTCCATACAGACTGATTTAAACATCTTCCCCTGAGAAGAAACAATAAAGCCAGACAAACACAAACTGGATTATCCAAGCGTCAAGAGCTGATTATCTAAGCATCCAGGTGCTGTGGGGACATAACTGTTTACACCACTGTGAAAGGAAATTCAACAAGACTATAAAGAAATGCAATTCAAAATTCATTTAGAACAACATTGCAAAGGAATTGTACCAGGATTGATTTATTTTAGACTGCAAGGGAAGCTTGGCTTCCCCTAAAATGTCAAATAAATTATTGTCAAATATGTACTATTGTGTTAACATTTTATTGACTAAAGATGCATTAGAGCACGTTCATCTCGAAGATGAGTTCGTTCAGAATCAGCTACATATTGCAGGTTGACTGCCTTGATTATCTTCTCATACATTCCTGTAGCATCACAGTGCATTTCCCTGTTAAAGCCTGGTGTCCATATACTTCAATGGGGCTGCTTTGAAAAATGCTTCAAAACTAGATGGTCATTGGATAAATGCTGCGATTATGTCCCGCCCACGGACGTTCAGCGTCTCTGGGGGTGAATGGAGGAGTGTGCTGCCCTGGACTCCGGGCTTCTGCGTGATGATTGGAGGGTCTGTTGAAAGATTGCATCTCCTTTTGATTGACAGTGATTTTGTAATACAAAAAGTCCCATCGCGGATTTTCCAAGTGTGGTCGAAAGACAAACTGCTGCAACCTATTTCTTGAAATTTGCTTGGTGAAATTGCTAGCCCATTTACATCATACTGGCAAGGAGACAAGGACACTTTGAGACAGGGTTAAACACCTGAAGGCCTATTAATGAGCAATTTAAACAATAACAGATCTAGCCCGGAAAATTGATAACTTAGACAGCTTCTGGCATACTCATCATTACTCTCCTCTGAGACCTCGACTCTCCTCTCGCTCAGGTATAATCCTCTCCATCTGTAAAGGGAACCAAAAGAACAGGTCTTTCTCCCCTGTCACGATGCTGATCACCACTCTCCGTCACAGTTCCTTTTTATAAAATTATACACCACATTCCTTGTTTCAGTTTAACCTATTTCCTTAAAAAATATGAAGTTGGACAGTGCAATGCTTCAACTTTAAAACCTGTTCTCATTAGTGACAACAATTGGAGCTACATCTGCAAGTGTAGAAACGGGCTTCTCCTGTTTAAAGCGGCTCAAGTCCAACACCCGTAACACAATGGGCCAAGGCCGTTTAAGCAGCCTAGCTCTGCTGGCCATTGAGAGGACACCGGTCAAGTCACTGGAAAAGATGCCTAGTTACTACGATAGTGTCACAGAGAAGTGTCTTGAAAAGGAAAATAGGGCAGAATTTACGTATAAATAAAAGGACAATTTTTATGATATAGGCCGAAAATGAGCTTTCCCTCTTTGAAAGATAGCAGCGGCCACTGAATTGTACAAATGATTTACAAACATCTAGCCACCCCCCCTTGCAATGATAACAACACTGAGTGTTTATTATATGTAAATAAATCCAGCACTTTGTTTTGTTGGGCTAGTTTGGCTACATTCAAAACAGAGCCATGGTGATATAGCAGAGATCCTGGCCTGAATTGAACCCATAATGTGCTTGGCTTGTTTTTCAAATTGCATCCTGTGTGTGGTACTAAGCCGTCATCAAACTTCAGAAATTTGGAATGTTAGATTTATAGAAAACTAAAACACAATGTGATGCTGTAGATCATCCAGAAAGGGTGTATGATTCAACATCAAACATCCACAACAGTATTGTGAAAGGGCCACCGACTCCATGTCAGGATTTTGTTTTTCTGAACTGTCACGTCATTTCACTTCATCCTATATATCACATTTATTTCATGTCAATAAGTTACAACAGCACTCCATTGGTCATTAGTGTTGGAATTTAGTTTCTTTGTTTGTTTGTGTATCTTGATGTGTATTGTAGGTAGTAGGTGTAGATTCAAATATAAAGGCAACACGCAATCATCACAGTGTAACACCAAGTCAGTTAAACTTCAGGGATATCAATCTGTCCAGTTAGGAATCATAAGCAATTGTGAATCAATGTCACCTGTTTTGGTGCAAATGAAAGTGACAACAGGTGGACTGGAGAGGCAACAGCAAGACAACCACCAAAAAGGGAATGATTTTGCAGGTGGTGGCCACAGACAAGTGCTCTCTCCATATCCTTCCTAACTGACTCTTCTTTAGGTTTGCATTTTGCTAGTGTCATTGTCACTACTGGTAGCATGATGCGGTACCTGCAGCCCGTTCAGTAGTCCAGCTCCTTCAGTATGGCACAACCATACGTGCCGTTGCAAGGTTTGCTGTGTCTCCCAGTACAGTCTCAAGAACATGGAGGACAGGGCAGTAGAGGGGCATCAACCCAGCAGCAGGACCAGTATCTGCTAATTTGTGCAAGGAGATAAAGGAGCACTGCCAGAGCACTACAAAATGACCCCCAGCAGGCTACTGGTGTGCATGCTTCTGACCAAACTGTTGGATACAAACTCCATGAGGTTGGCATGAGGGCCAGACATCCTCTAGTGGGACCTGTGCTCACAGCTCAGCACTGTGCAGCTTGATTGGCATTTGCCAGAGAACACCAGAATTTGCAGATCTGCCATTGGTGCCCCGTTCTCTTCAGCTATGAGAGCAGGATCACACTGAACAGGTATGACAGACATGCAAGAGTCTGGAGACACTGTAGGTGAATGCTATGCTGCCTGTAACATCATAATGTATGATAGGTTTGAAGATGTGTCAGTGATGGTCTGTGGTGCCGTATCCTTGGAGGGTTGCAAAGAACTCCATGTGATATACTGACTGCTGTTAGGTACCAGGGGCTGGTACCAGGATGAAATCCTCAGACCCGGCGTCAGACATTACTCTGGTGCAGTGGGCCCTGTGTTCCTCCTGGTGCAGGACAATGCCCAGCTCATGTGGCCAGAGTGTGTAGGCAGTTCCTGCTTGACAAAGGCATTGATGCCATTGACTTGCCCTCACGCTCATGTACAGTAAAGATTTTGATCTTTAATACATTTCGTTCATCGAGATGTTTGATTTGATTGTTCCCTTAATTTCTTTGAGCAGTGTATATACTGTTCTGACTCAAGAGAGTATTATATTTTCTAAGAGCTTTTTCTGTGCAATAAACCAACTTTACAGTGTAATGGCTGTCTGTGCTACCCTCCTTCCATCAGGGTAGTGTCAGTGGGGTGAGAAGCCTTCACTTCCCCCACCAGTTTATGGTGAGGGGCTATGAGCAGTTCTGGCGAGAGAGAAAGCGTGCACCGCGAGTTGTGGGTGACTACATGTTGTGATACCCAAGTATTTTCTCTGTAGAACGGTCAAGATTTAGAGCTGGCCATGTGTGGGGTATACATCATGAAAACTGAAACATCTACTTTAGACAATCATAGTCACATCTATGTGCATGCTGCCTAAACCTCTGGCTGTATCTACAGTATAGTTGTTCCTCAAGGTTCGATTCTTGGGTGTACCCTCTTCTCTGTGTCCTGTATACCAATGATGTTCTCATAATCGTAATGTCCTCATTCAACTTGAAATCCCCTGGCCCCTCACACATACTGTGCTGACTAGATTTAACATCCAACATGCTTTCTGTAACCTCTAATGTCACCTCAATACTTGAATGATGCTCTCCAGTTGCAGTCTACTGAATCTTACTGTCTTCACAACCTCTTTTGGCCTAAATGAGTTACAAATACTGGTTCTTGGTACATGGCTGGACTGATCAATCATTCATTACCCATATTATTATAGTTAGTGAATTTTTTAAATGCAGATTGGTATCTAGTTCATCATCCTTTACTTATGCTACCAAGTATATCATGTATATATAACCATCCTGCCAACCCTTGACTACGGTATTATTATGTACAGACTTGCCACTAGACTTGTCCTTAAGACATTTACCACACTGCCATCTGCTTTTGTCACTCCTTCCACACATCAATGTGACCTTTACACTCTGGTTAATTGGCCCTTGCTAAATACAATACATTAGACTTACTGACACCACATTTATATACAAGTTCCTCTCAGGCAAAACTCCCCTTAACATTAGCTCACTCTTTAACATCTGGTTTGCAAATATTAACCTGCGCTCTGCCAGATTTCTGGGTTATTGCTGTCAATGATTGCAAAAGCTCTGACTGTAATATAAGGACAGTGATCATATGAAGCCATTCATTATCATATAGGTGTTTGGCTCCTTTGTAAACCATACACCTTAAAAACAGTTGTGTTATTTCATCTACATATGACATTTTTAACCCATTATGGGTTATTTATATGTAATTTGGGTTATTTTGTGCAACTCCTGCGTTGAGTCAAAACCCATCAACCCAACACACATCGGTTGACCCAGCACCTAGGTTGTTTGTGCTTCGAACGACATCACATCATCACCATAGTCCACACACTGAGCGTGTTGTGCCCCTGGGAAAGAAGATTAATCACAAAAACTTGCTGATGTTTCCCCACTGCGAACTTTATGTGAAATATAAATTGTGTTTTGTAGATGTCATCATAAGGTCATACAATATCAATCCCTTCCTTTATATTTCTTACACTTGACAATAAACATTTCTTTCAACAGTGTTGTACACCTTTCTTAGGCTAAATTCACACATATTCAACAATTGGTGACATGCTAATAATAATGTACACTTATACAGTAACCAATGACACTATTTAACGTGTGTTTTCCAATTATCTGGGTTCCTAAAAATGTTTAGGCCAATTATTTTATCTAAAAATGCAGGGATCTCAAATTCTTATGTAATTCACTTTGATATTCCTCAGTACATTCACCCTTCTTTAGCAAATCAACCAATCATCAAAAAAATGAATGGAATTAAACATTAAATACAAACATACATACAACATACATAATGCTAAATGCAATCTACATGTGGTCTTGCGCCATTATGTGGGCCTCGTGACCGTCACTCAAAATGGAGCTCTGAGCTTGTGCATCTCTGAACTAATTAACTTCTAACATCTTTATCAAAACGCAATCTATCATGACATCTGCACTCCTTTCAATATTATTCACCATCATCTACACCACCTTAACAAAGTATTGGACTAAATACCTGAATAAGGGGAAAGAAGATTAATCACAAAAACTCGCTGATGTTTCCCCACTGCGAACTTTATGTGAAATGGAGAAACACAGCACGTTCGCGCGAGTTCTCCCCCTAGTGGACTAGGCATGAGTAATCGATCACACACCTTATTGTGCAAAACGAATTGATCACTGATGAACCAGGATGAATATATATTTAACATTATTAAACCAAAATACATATTAAACATTTTTTAAACCTTTTCAAACACATTCAAAATAGCCTGAATACATTGCTTTCAATGTTTCACATATTTATAAATTTAACACATTTAAATCTTAATGAATTTAATGACACATATTTCAGTCTGTCACACACTCCCCTACAGGAATAAATGTCGTCCCGACGTTAACCATCTTCTCGGTCAACAAAAGTCTTTCAGTCCCTATCGGGTTTCAAACAGACAAAACACATGGCAGTGCAAGAGTTCCTTTAACTGTTTAGCAATTTAACAGTTCATGGATCATTCAGAACCTAGTAGTTCATCCTCTGAAGCCAAGTAACAGTTTATCATCAGAGAAAAAAAAACAGTCCCATAAATGTTCCAAAGTGCAAAACTGTAGAGGCATGAAAAAAAAACAGTCCATACTGTCTTTGAATATTAACAGTTCAATAGCCTCACGACTACAGTCCATAAGGCAAGCAGTCCATAGGTTCCTCAAAATATTTTAAGAGTTCACAGAATGTTCAAGCCAATATTCCTTAAATGAAACAGTGCATGCATTTTCAAGGGGCCAGACTGTACAAGTCTATAATACAGTGAATTCTATGATTTCAAGTTCAAAGTCTTATTGTAAATTTAACAGTACATGGTCCCTATTTAGTGGCCCACATACAAAGAAGGCAACTGATAACAGTAGTGATGAACAGGTGGAAACCATGCTGACAGACATTGTGCAGGCACGAAAGGTAAGTTATGTTGTGGTGTCTGAAGGATCCCATTTAATTGCCAGACATTATAAGTCGGTGCGCCAAGGTCATCATAGGTAAGTACTCTTGGTGGGTTTCTTTCCCTTTTTGGCAGCTGGTACGTACGCACGTTTTTACCCTCTTGGTCATTTGTAGCGGATGATGTGGGAGCTGGAACCTCTTCGTCAGTAGGTAAGTTAAACTCTTGTTCTGCACTGTCGGTCCCTGCAGGTGGCTCTTGATCCTCTTGGTCACTCTCCGCAGATGACATGGAGGCAGAAGCTTGTTTCCGGGCCTCATCGGGATTCTCCTCAGACTCTGAGTTAGGTAGGTGTTCCAGACTTTCAGGTTCAACAATAAGGTTTGGTAGACGTACTTGTGGTGATAGGTAATGGGAGTCAAATTCATCTTCACTCTCCTCAGACTCCACACA
>JACXGM010005126.1:0-12501 GCA_016801145.1 Umbra pygmaea
AGTGGGTGGAGGTGAGGCACGTGCTGGTGTGTGTATAAGAGGTGTGTGCGTGTGTGTTGGGTATGTATAAGAGGTGTGTGCGTGTGTGTTGGGTATGTATAAGAGGTGTGTGCGTGTGTGTTGGGTATGTATAAGAGATGAGACAGGAAACTGTGGGCAGGCGTGTGTGTGGCTTTGGCTTTTGTTGTGTTCTGAAGAACCCTGCATTGGCTGTACCTGTGACTCCTTCTGGGCCCTCAGAGTCATAGCTCACACACACAAACGCACTCGTTTCCCCCACGTCAGCCCAGATGTGTCCCCTTCCCCACTCACGTTTCATCCTTCGCCCGCCCCGGCCTCCATCTTTACCCAAACCCTTTTTGCTTCATCTACTGACCCTCTCTTCTCACTCTTCCTCCAAACTCCGCCCCCCACTTTTGTTCCTTCCATCACTTCGTTTTTCCGAGCGACCCCTCTCGTCCTGACAGGGATTTAATGAGTCAAATGAGTGCATTAGCTCTCTCTCAGTGGCAGGGTAATGTGTTCGCGCGCTGCTAAATGGCTCTGTCATTCTCTCTCACTCTCTTCCCCACATCTTCCGTTCCTCCCCCAGTTACGACCGCAGCTGTTCCCAGCAGCCGCCCCCGCTTTCCCGTGGCGTGGGCCCCCCCCTCTCGCTCGCCCTCCCTCGTACCCTGGCTCAGGAGGACAGCCGACAGACGCTACACAGCACCCCCTCTTTTACCGACAGAGAAAGGTAATGAGACGCCTCCCAGCTCACCACAGAGTGAGTGGAGGGAGAACGGGAGAGCAACTTTTTTGTTTGTGTGGGGGTTGTTAGTGAATTGATTTTGTGTGTGTGTGTGTGTGTGTGTGTGTGTGTGTGTGTGTGTGTGTGTGAACACGTGTGCGTTTGTTTGTTAGTGAGTGGATGATGTGTCACGGACTGTCGGTTACCTCTGGCCGTGCGGTATGTGAGTGTAATAACAAGAGATGTGAATAATTGGCTAATACTGCTGGTCTCTGGGGAGTACACATGCTCGAGGTGTGAGATACGTATGTGTGTTTTAGAACTTCCTCACCAGATGAGTCATTCGGCTCTGAAAGCAGTGGGAACTCAATCCATAAAATGATGCGTTTATAGCCGGGGATTTAAAGTTAATCTCAATCAGGATAATTGGGCTCTACTCCAGTTTCTGCTCTACGCTCTCGCACCCCCCCAATCTTCTTTATCCCCATCGCTCCAGTTCTACTTCTGTGTCTTTATCCTACTCTAGTTCTTCATTTTTACTCCAATTCCTCCTTCTTACAGTGATCCTACTAATAATAATAACATCTGTTCTAATTTCATTTCTATACGGGGTTCTCTTCCAGTTTTATCACCCCCCCAAACCTTTTTTGTCAGATCACATGGCATCATTTCTAGTCCTCCACCTCTTTCTCTTTCAAATCTAAAATGTTTTTGGCCTGAGACAAAATGCATACATTTAAATGTATTCAGTATACATATGTAAAATACGATAATTCATAATGGTTACATAAATGATCCCTACAATTACTACAGCTAATATCTCAACCAGGGTTGCTCGGTAAACCGGTATGACAAAGAATACCAGCGTTTGAAAATGGTAATATACTAGCATTTTACATAATTTGATACGTCGTTAAAAAAACATCGAGTAATAAAATGCATCTTGCTTTTTATTGGAGCGAAAGGAGCAACATGGTTGGCAACTAATGCTGTGGTGTTAAGGAAGTGGGCGTGCCTATTGCCCTGTGAGCATGTGTGTCTGTGTTCAAGTGTGAGAGACAAACCCGCCTGCTTAAAGAGAATGGCAGCGGAGTGCAATAACAGTCCACAACTTGTGGAAAAGCAGGGTGATGGGGAAGCACTTTGCTTACAAACCTAATAATGAAAGGGAACCCAAAAACATTGCAGCGGCAGTTTGTAAAATGTGTTTCAAAGTTTGTCTTTAGAAGGAGGGCAATAATAATAAATCTTTCAAAGCATGTTAATGACAGACACCCTGATCTTTTCAGGGACCTAAAACACAGGTGTGACAACAGATGTACATGAAAGTGTAGATACTGGCAGAATTAGTCAAATATTGTCCATTTACAGAAAATCTGACTGATCATTGAAAACTTTTCTTTTATTTAGGGACAGTGGTCACGTGAAGCCATGTATTATCACAATATGACGTGTGCCCATTTTGAAACATAATGATATCTGAAATCACCCAAGTTGCCCTGATTAAAAGTTGACATACCGTTGTATTATTGGCCTGATAATTAGGGCTGCAATGGTACATGTATTCATAACCGCACCATACGGTATAGGGTGCTATTTGTGGTTCGCACATGAACTTGAATACATAACACTTTAAATTAAAAATAAATAAAATACTAGCTACTATATTTTTTATGCATCTTCAAAAAATCTGATTGATTTGAAAATATGTATTAGGCTATTCTGAGCCTTGGTGAACATGGTATTCAACATTGTAATCATTGTTTGCACTTCTTCAACTTTGTGAGTGTAACAGAGACAGACCTTCAATGGTGGTGATGAATCATCATAAGAAAATCCTCTGCCTCATTTAAAGACTAGACTCTAATATTGCTAAACCTCAGTCTTTCCATGTATTATTTTTTATCTCAGACTTATAGTGAGTCATTGCAGAATATTCTACTTATTTGCCTTAAAAATCTCCTGGGTTGATTTCGCATTAGGTTTTGGGTCATTTTCCATCTGTAAAGTTAAGAGCCAACCAATAAACTTAGCTGAATTAGTCTGAATCTGAGCAGAGAAATCCCTATACACTTCAAAATGCACTCGGCTGCTTCTGTTTTCTGTCACATCATCAATAAACACAAGTGACCCAGTGCCATTGGAAGCCATGCATGCCCACGCCATCACACTGCCTCCACCGTGTTTTATAGATTATGTGGTATGCTTTGGATCACGAGCCCTTCCAAGCCTTCTCCATACTTTTTTCATCTCATCATTCTGATACACGTTGAACTTACTTTCATCTGTCCAAAGAATGCTGTTCCAGAACTGGGCTGGCATTTGTAGTCTGGCAAATCTGGGCTTTCTATTCTTAATGCTTATGAATGGTCTCTACCTTGTGGTGAACCCTGTATTTGCTCTTGTGAAGTATTCTCTTTATGGTAGACTTGGATAATGATATGCCTATCTCCTGGATAGTGTTCTTCACTTGACTGGATGTTGTGAAGTGGTTTTCTTTACTATGGAAAAGATCTTCTGGTCATCCACCACTTCTGTGGACGTCCAGGCCTTTTTGCGTTGCAGAGATCACCAGTATGTTTTTTTTCTCAGAATGTACCGAACAGTTGATTTGGCCACTCCTAATGTTCCTGCTATCTCTCCGATGGATTATTTTTTGCAGCCTATGGATGGCCTGTTTCACTTGCATTGAGAGCTCCTTTGACCACATGTTTTGTATTCAACAGCTTCCAAATGTGAATGCCACACCTGGAATCAAATCCAGACCTTTTACCTGCTTAATTGATGATGAAATAACTAAGGATCGACCCACACCTGTCCAAGGAACAGCTTTTGAGTCAATTGTCTAATAACTGTTAGGTTCGCTTGTAGGCTTCATATTGTTACTTTGTCCATATAGTCATTCTGTCAGGGTTTTGATGTGTGTGTGGAAGGAGTGAGACCAGATGCGGCCTTACCTATGTTTCACCCATTTCAATTGAAACAGGCCCCACCATCCAAAGGGGACCCCAACAGACCGGCAAAATCCCACTATTCTTCTGTAAAAGCCACAAGGTATTAAATAAAGCTTGTTATTTGCGATCTTCTAGAGAAATACTACACTACCCAAAGTTCTAAGCAAAACACTGACGTCTGATTGGTCGAACTCGTGGTTACCATGGCGATGTTTACCGCCCCCGCGAACGGCTTAAGCGATCTGAAGTATACTATCGGTCGTTTATGAGTTTATACATTTGCCTGTTATTATGTATATATTAGTGAAACGGGCCCCCAGATGCTTAAGGCAATGAACTGCATCCCAACTAGTATACATACAGTATATGACGAAAATCACATATATAGCAAGGCACAAATTCAGACGACTATACTGGGCTCTTAATCGCGGCCCAGAACACGAGTAGCAATCTGCCTGAAAATACACAGAAACATAGATGCAATTTCTACTTACATCTCACAAGTAACATGGCAAGGACACGACGTTGAGAGTCCAATATAAAAATAGTGCAGGAATGTCAAACAGTCTGATACACCGCACGTACTGAACACAGGGTGAGCATCCGGTTTGGCAAAGTGATGCAAATGAGGAAGTGCCTTAAAACTGCATTCTATCTGAATTCCAGCTGGGGGCGATACGTCTGGTTGGAAAAGAGCTCGGTTTCTGTAATAGTCTATATGATGATGTTCATTTTTTGATTTATGGTCTAGTTGATTTTAAAATCGGCATAATCGGAGATAATGCAAAGGGGCGTTTAGGTCGTGGCTATGGCGTTCGGTTGTACGACAAGACACTCAAAGGAGTTGGCATTTCACTTTTCCGGTGATTTATTTTTTACATTTTGTTTTAATACGATTTTTCGTTAGCATCCCAATTAATATCAGTTAGCTAGCTAGATTACTCCTCCCTCTTGTCTAAAATCATCACATCCGCAACCAAGATGTCTGCGCCCATAACGGCAAATTCGATGACCCAAAACAGATCTTCACAAACCAATGGGTGACGTCACACATGGTTATGTCAAGTGATATATACAATCTATTGTAGTGAATGATTAATGAACCGCGCATTTCTCTCGTTCACCCAGACATATCTACCAGCTGAATGTAGTCAAGTAATTTAGACACAACCAGTCCCTACTAGTACCAGGTGAACAGGGGAAAGGCACCACCCCTTTGTTATACTTACATCATACATAGAACAACCCCACTACAATTTGCCCACACAATCAAAAATAAACCCACAGTACAAAGTACTGGTCTAAGGAGAAGCACAGTATAATATCCTCTTCTGTCTTATGTGGCTATAATCCCTGCCAGGTTGTGACACATTCGGTTGCAGAGGCAGTTGTGGAAAAAACAAACCAACTGTCTGCTCACTGTTTCCAAGCAGCCCTATTAGCAGAATCTGATCAGGACAAATAAATTACAAGAGCAATAGGTGTTTTTATACCTGTGGATATGCGCCCATCTTTTGGCAATTAAACTAAAAACTGATCTTTAATAACTTTAATCATTTTTTTGCACTGTACCGAAAATGCACGTTGACCCTGAAACTGCAATACAGTACAATTCAGCTGTACAGTGGGTTAGGGGTACCATGACACCCCTACTGATAATATATACCCATGTTGACAAATGCAAGTTTAAATAGTTGGTAAGGGTATGTTTCCACACCTGCCGATTTGTTTAATTATAATTAGTCTCCGTGTATAAATCGTCAATTATTTACATCGCTCTTGAGGGACCACTGCATATTTCAACCAGGGCTGCACTGACTTTGCTGGATACTGAGCCATGGGGAAAGCAAAATAACTGTCAAAGGACCTGCAAGAAAAGGTAGTTCAACTTCATAAATCAACAAAGTATATAAAAAGATATCCAAAGATTAGAAAATGCCAGTCAGTGCTGTTCAAACTCTGATAAAGAAAGGAACAATTTGTGGCAAAGCACTGCACGGGATTTGGGATAGATAAGCCAAATCATCTAACTTGCCGGGTTGCTCTGGAATGGTCATCACAGTCTCCTGACCTCAATATCATTGAGCCACTTTGAGGAGATCTGAAACATGCAGTCCCAATAATTTACGGGACCTGGAGGCTTTTTGCCAAGAAGCATGGCCAGATTTACTGCCTGAGACAATAAAGGGCCTCATCCACAACTATCACAAAATACAGCAAGCCATAATTTATGCTAAAGGATGCAATACACAGTATTAAGATTTAAACTTTGCAAACTCTTGAATGGGGACCATCTCATTATTTTCATTATTGCAATTTCTGTTTTGCCAAATGATTGTGCCATTATTTGATGCCTTATAGTTTAATTTGAATCCCATCACAAATAAAGGAAATGTGTTCTGCCTGATCACTCATTTTTCCTTTAAGAATGGTACACATCTTACACATTCTGCCAGGTTATGTAAACTGATGAGCTGGACTTTATTAGAAGCCATTTTTGTTGCATTATACCTGACAGTTTATGTACAAAATGTGGAATGATTGTGGTCTTCATTTGAGATCAGTCGTAGCCCCATATGCAGAGGTCCGCTTCATCAACATCACCACTCCTGGAATAAAGCAGGGAGGTGGGCTTTCATTAAAGTGTCATCGCCATAGTAGCCTCTATCACAGGCGCACAGCCACGAATGCACGCGTTCCCATTCTGTGAATAATTTTGTGATATCAGGCGGCATTGGTACTATTAAAAAACTATAATATTTTGCCTATTTGAACAGCATGTCCAACTGTTAAATTATTATTTAACCATGAATCTTTTTATTGGAACCAATCAAATGAGGCTGGTATGATTTCACGTGTGAACTATAAAACGTTTAATGTTATATGTGGTTCGATAATTACATTTTGAAAAGAGTACTGATGATTTAATGAAAGCCAAATATACAGGACCTCAACAGATCAGTTCTGAGTAAGAAAATAATAAATGAACCCCTAGGGGAAATCCAGATGTTTAGATTATAGCGAATGGGTGGCAATTAGGCCTATAGAATATAATAGTAAAAGATACCGTAAAAAGATTTTATTCTTTATTATACTCATCACACAGTTTTTAAATTTATGAGACATTGTTTATCAGTGATTTGCCATACCAAAGCAAGTATTGCTATTGAAGTCAAAAGGTTGCTTTTGGACAGACCCTACCACCTGCTAACTGTGTGATTCTCAAACTTCTGAAGACCTCCTGCCATCTTAGCATTTGAACTGAATGAAGGAGCCAAGGCCTTAACAATTAGCTGACATGTTGATTTAGATGTGCTAGCTCTGGAATATTTAATGAAACGGCTCTCCAGTAGAGGTAATACTATTACTGCTGTAACCATTGATATCATTACAACTATTATCTCTAATTAATAACACTATTACAGCACTATTACCATTACTATCATTACCAACACTAGTGTCTCTACATCAATCAAAATATTAATAGCATGTTCATATTTAAGATTTTATACACTTTATTTTGACATTTTGGAATGACAGAGAGGATGCCGAGATGTGTGACACGGGACGAAAGGTTTGAGGGAATTGAAGCCTGGTCTCCGGTGTGCTGAAGGGCAATGCGTATCTAAGCCAGGTAGCAGCATGTTAATACAGGCTTAGTTAATCTGTAACTCAGGCTATGGCAGGTCAATACATGCTTCACTGCAAGAGGAGCCCGTGCGCGCTCACTCAAGAGTATTTTACTTCTATATTTTACCTCCTTTTGGTTTATTTCTTTAAAATTAAGAATAAAAATGTTAGTTTTTTCAAAGAATACATTTTTTTGTAATTGATGAGAATGTGCGTCCCTGTGTCTACCTCACCTGTGGGAAGTCATGGATTTTAGTGCCTTTCTCTTTGTCTCTCTTTTTCCCTCTATCATCTCTCTGTTTCTCCCTCTCCCTACCTCCTGTCTCATATTATTGCTCTAGTTCGGCGCATAATCTCTGTCTCTTTCCCTCATCAGGATCCCTGTGGTGAACTTCTAAAGATGTATTCGATATGATACCCATTTCTACAGGGATGCGACACAACACCGACCCAGCCAGAGGGAGTGCCCAACCGACGTTCTATTTCTCATTGACTATGAAGGTGCAAAACAGGACAAACAGCTGTCGCTCAGCCACGGCAAAACCTCTGCAACCCTCTCTCGGAGAGGTCTAGAAAAGCCTGGTCTGGAACACATCCCATTCATTCCTATGGGATTTTTTCGCCACGAAAACTGTAATATTTCGCGAATCGTTTGCTGTGAAATCTCCTTTCTTCTCTTTTTCTGTATCACTGTAGACAGTCCAAACATTCTGCTCTGTTTTATATCAATCTGTCTGAACAGCCTCGGGCTGCAACAGGCACACCGTTTCCTCCGCTTCACCTGCCTTGACTAATTCACGAGCAAACAGTGTTAGATTCTGATAGAACGTACGATTCCCGACGGCGCTGGAGACGCTGTTGTTTGTTGTGTAATGATTTCACATGAATAGCTACGCGGGGCTATTGGAGGTTATTACACGAGGCTGACCCTGTGCTATGATGAAATAGTGACGTTGATGGTTGAAACTTCTTGGCTGAAAGAGAAATATGGGCGTTAGTGTACAAGTGAAATGCCGGGTTTAAGTCAGTGAAGGGTTAAAAATCATCCCTGTTTCCTAGGCTGAAAGTGGGTATTTCACAAGGCTGGTTGACAGGGATGTAGCCAGAAGCCAATGTACTTAACGCGACATGGTACAAACCTCGCTCTTTACTCCCGCTTGGAAGCATGCAAATGCAAATAGGGCCCAATGTCGTTTCCACGTCCTGCAATGTGCTTGGGGGTGTTTTTTGTTCCCTTAATTATTCTCCACATTTGTCCTTTAATTTTCTTGCTGTTTTTCTGCCTGTCCTTGCCATGCCTATAGTGAGTGTGTCGTTTTCTCTTGGGAGCACGAGGAACTTCTATACTGTATATAATACTGTTGTATAGGTTTCTAAAAATTCCATAACTTCCCCAACATTCCCACGTTGTCCAGAAATCTCGGATGCCCGAGGGAAGGAATAACCAACATTTTATAATTGGGATATCTGGAAAGCAAGACATGTTTGGGAAATGAACTGGAATTTTCTAACCTTAGATGTATATGAAAAGAGTGGTCCAAACATTGTGCAATACTTGTTTGCATATATTTTAAATGAAATCAAATAAACCATCAGGTACAATAAATGGTGGTGCCAAGTAAATATACTAGGTATAAATGACACAGTCCAGAGTAAATTAGTGATTTTATCATCATCTGTCATTTTGGTTGAAATATACTTCACCTTCAGGCATAGAATATCACCACTAACATTTTAGACTAGTTTACTCTGGAATGAGTCCCAGTTTGACTCTGTCCACCAGTTTTGAGAAATAAAAACTAGACTTTTATTACACTAATGTTATAACATAATATGTGACTTGTTCTGCAGTCCAGTGTTCTGTGGTTCTCAGTATCATTCTTCTAAATGTGTGGTTCCACTGTACCATGGAAAAACAATAAAAACTCAACACTGGTGTTTTAGTACTGTGTCTGACTGAGTTTACTGGCCTCGGGGCAAGATTGAATGGACCATCTTGATGGCTGGTGTTAGATGAGAGCACTGGATTGATCTCAACTGGCCTGGGTGGAACATTTTCAAGATGAAAAGGAGGAAACAGAGACAATGATATGGAGGACACCAGGAGTTACACATTGGAGATGAGTGCTCTAATTGTGTCATTAAAGTCCACTCACTAACTGATATCCATTTGGCCTCCAGTGTAAATCAGAGACAAATGCATATATTGAGTTAAGGCTCTGGTGCAGATAGACTCCTCTATTTTTTTTGGACAAATGTATTTATTTGGAGCGAAGGTTTAGGAGTTCTATTCAATCTTCCAACATAGAACTGTAAAGGTTTTAGCTTAAGGCTAGTGTGGATGGATGTCCTATAAAAGTGGTCCTACTATGCCTGGGGTCGGTGGGAGCATCGGAGGCAGGTATACTTGTGTCCAATCGCATTGTAGCAAATCCCTACTTGGGAGCATCGGAGGCTGGTCAGGCACATAGAATCCTCATTGAGGTTAATGGTTCTCTGTTGGCCCAAATGCCTGTTAAGCTAGTCTAGTGATAAGGAACAGCACAGATTGGTCGGAATTGACTTAGAAGGCTGTTCCTGATCTTCTACTAATCATTCCTGTTTGGAACTTAGATAAGACAAAATTGTGTCTACAAATTTTTATCACAACAATGAGAGGAACAGGGGAGATATTCAAATAATAATGTAAAGGCAATTTGCAGCAGTTATACTGGATGCGGTTAATCAAAAAAAAAATTACAGATACATTTTCACTTTCAATCACAATATAATGCTATAATACCAATGTGTCTTCATTTAACGTATTTTTCTGTGCCCACTTTAAAAGTGTACTTATACCTGTGAGAGGATCTTCCCGTTAGTAGTGCGTTTTTTATAAAATAAAGATGCAGTCTGCAATTATGGCCACTGGTTGTAAAAGTGGTGCTATTCAGCTAAAAATGGTTGGATTATGTCATGCAGTTGTGCTCTACATCATGATATGTGCCCTATGTCATAAAAAGAACGATTTAAACTTAGAATTGAATACCTGAGGTATGATAGCTACTTACTTTATGCACATGTAAACAGATTACACATTCTCGACATATGTTTTAATTGCAAAATTCCAAGAATGCTTTTTTAACAAAGGTCTTCATCAATTTTACCCTTAAAAGACGGTCACTGAGTAACCACTGCAATGCAGGTTTGAATGCATTGAGCCTTTAAGATTACCAAAGGCAACATCCAGCTTGTGACTCTTGTACAGACTCTTGTAGGCCTTTGCAGTGGGTTTTGGTTCCGCATTATGTTTTGGCGCCACGTTATGTTGTGTCTAATCAAAATGAAATGCATAACATTTAAGTCACTTTCATTGTCAATAACGAATAAATGTTTCTAAACACATCTAAATTAATGAGGAGTCTACTATAAAGGAAGATAATCATGAATGCATTTTAATTAATTAAAGCTCCAGAAGACCATGGCATAAACACAAACCAAGCTTTGACCCTGAACGTGACATCAATAATATTAACTGGGAAGGTTATTTTAAAGGGGTCATTATTATTCATGAAAGGTTTAGCTTTACTGTCCATATCATTTCTGAATGGAATGTACCGGTAGTTTCTGGTAATGGACCATCTGTGTTCTCAACCAAGGTCAGCGAATGTTCGTCAGTTTAATACTAACTTTATATCCTCCTGTATGGTACATTACAAAACCTACTAACTTGTCAGTCTGAGTTTTTTACCTATAATCATTACAAGCCTTTAAAATATTGGTTGCAGGAAACATTGTACATTGGTGCTGGAAGGTTTGGGAACCCTTCTTATTTTTACATTTCTGCATTAATATAGAAAAGTATTACATATAGTACAATAATACAACATCAGATTTTCTAAAGTCCTAAACAGAGATAAAGAGAACCCACTTAAACAAATGAGAAAAAAATATTGTCCATGGTAATTTATTCATTGATGAAAATGATCCATTACTACATATCTGTGAATGGCAAAAGTATGTGAACCTTTGATTTCAGTATCTGGCGTGACCCCTTGTGCAACTGCAACTAAACGTTTCTGGTAACTGTTGACCAGTCTGCACATTGAAATTTTAGCACTTTCCTCCGTACAAAACAGTCTCAAGTCTGGCATATTGGTGGGTTTCCTCATATGAACTGTTCCCTTCAGGTCTTTCTACCAGATTTCAATCAGATTAGGGTCATGACTTTGACTTGGCCATTCAAAAACTTTTACTTTATTATTCTTTAACCATTCTTTGGTAGAACGACTTGTGTTCTTAGATGCAGCAAATGAGGTCCAAACCATGATATTATCACCACGTTTCACAGATGGAATAAAGTTCTTATGGTGGAATGCAGTGTTTCCCTTTCGCCAAACATAACGCAACTCATTAAACCAAAAATGTATATTATGGTCTCATCTGTTCCTAAAAGGTCTTCTTGCTTGTCGACGTGATCTTGAGCAAACTGCAGATGGCCAGCAATGTTCTTTTTAGAGAGGAGTGGCTTTCTCCCTGCAATTCTGCTATGCCACCATTGTTGTTCAGTGTTCTCGTAATGGTGGACTCTACATTGACATTAACCAATAATGGTGGACTCTACATTGACATTAACCAATAATGGTGGACTCTACATTGACATTAACCAATAATGGTGGACTCTACATTGACATTAACCAATAATGGTGGACTCTACATTGACATTAACCAATAATGGTGGACTCTATATTGACATTAACCAATAATGGTGGACTCTACATTGACATTAACCAATAATGGTGGACTCTACATTGACATTAACCAATAATGGTGGACTCTATATTGACATTAACCAATGTGAGAGGGGTTTTTAGTTCCACAGAAGTTATCCTGGGTTCTTTTGTGACCTTGCAGACTATTACACGCCATGCTCTTGGAGTGATCTTTGTTGGTCGACCCATCCTGGGGAGGAAATGTCCTCTGTTTGTACACGATTTGACTTAGTGTGGACTGGTGATTTGATTAAGTGTGGATTGGTGATTTGATTAAGTGTGGATTGGTGATTTGATTAAGTGCGGATTGGTGATTTGATTAAGTGTGGATTGGTGATTTGATTAAGTGTGGATTGGTGATTTGATTAAGTGTGGTTTGGTGATTAAGTGTGGTTTGGTGATTTGATTAAGTGTGGATTGTTGATTAAGTGTGGAT
>JACXGM010005126.1:12601-36017 GCA_016801145.1 Umbra pygmaea
GCGATTTGATTAAGTGTGGATTGGCGATTTGACTAAGTGTGGATTGGTGATTTGATTTAAGTGTGGATTGGTGATTTGATTAAGTGTGGATTGGTGATTTGATTAAGTGTGGATTGGTGATTTGATTAAGTGTGGATTGGTGATTTGATTAAGTGTGGATTGGTGATTTGATTAAGTGTGGATTGGTGATTTGATTAAGTGTGGATTGGTGATTTGACTAAGTGTGGATTGGTGATTTGACTATGTCTGGATTGGTGATTTCACTTAGTGTAGATTGGTGATTTGACTACGGGTGGATTGGTGATTAGTCCAAAATCAACTTTTTTTTCTGAGATCCTCAGAAATCTCCTTTATTTGTGCCATGTGACACTTCCACAAATATTTGTTGTGACTTTCAGACTTTGAAAGTTCCCTGTTCTTTAAATAAAACTGGTAGCCACTCACACCTGATTGTCATCTCATTGTTTGAGAACACCTGATTCTAATATCTCCTTCAAATTAACTGTATTCATACTAGAGGTTCACATACTTTTGCCACTCACAAATATGTAGTAATAGATTATTGTCCTCATTAAATAAATGACCAAGTATAATATTTTGGACTCATTTGTTAAGTTCTCTTTATCCAATTTTAGGACTTATAATATTTATGCAGGTAATATTTATGCAGAAATATAGACAGAAGTTGATCAACTTTCAAGCACTGCTGTACATATTACAAAAGCTCTGGTATTGATCTTCATAGACAACCGACCATATTTGAACATCCTGATGATTAACCTCCCTGAACGTCTATCATCACTTTACGTGTATTAAAGTGTTTTTGATGGAAGACAACATAATAGGTCAAACACTCTTGACCTTGAGAAAATGATTCCCTCTATATAACTCACTGGTTTCCACAGAGCTCTAATATATTTCATAAACACCTGCAGTATTACCTTGCATTCTTTAATAACAAGAGAAAGCCACTATCCATTTGAGCTCACAACCAAGACAGGTTAAATAACTAGGCTGGTATTGGAGAGTAAAGTATGCATTCTTAAAAACTTACACTGAGGCATATTTCCAAAAAGTGCTTGGATCGCATCTAGTTTTTTTGTTCTATATTCCAGAAATGTGAAATATGATAAACTGAAAAAGGGTTGAAACTACTGACGCCAGCTTTAATTTGAGGACATGTTCACCTCCATATCGGTATAAACATTTGGTAATTGCAGTAGGTTTAATATTTGGTCCCCGCATTTAAGGTTACTAAAAGTATTTGGACAATTTATATCACAGCTGTTTCTTACTGAAAGTATGTGGTTACAGCATTTATCTTACTGGGCATGAAAAAGTGAGCTGTCAAATGTTGATTGTAGCATTTGCATTTGGAGTCTGTTTATGGTGTCTGAGAACACAAGGACCAAACAGGTGCACCCTTGACAGTAAAACGCTTACTTGCCAGCCCTTTTTACCTTGGCAATGCAAGTTAGTTAAACGTTAATAAACGTATAATATGGACAATCGATGCAACATGTTAAGCTGGCTATCATGACGCAGATAAATCTGAAAATATTAATCAGAGACTAGGTACGTCAGGATCAACTGACGTTTGGTACATTAAGTAGAAAGTAAACTCAGCAATGACAAACAATGTTGTAAACCATTTCTATAAATCCTCAGAACACATCACTTCTGTAAGTGTCAGTAAAATTATTTATATGTAACCTGTCTCCTATTAGATGTTTTCCGTAGCACCACTTTTAAAATGACCTCTGAACTCTAACTACATGTGAGTCATTTAGCAGGCGTTCTTATCCAGAGCACCATGCTCTAACCACTTGAACTACATAAGAGGACAACTCCAGAGCCAAAAGCTCAACACTACATATAATCAGTTGCCTTGCCATTCCAGGTCAGGCGTCATCCATAGTATAGCATTGCAACCTGGTCTCTGCACAAGACGTAGCATAGTATACATCATATATTATGAAGACTACTGAAATGTATGTAATGAATTTGCTCAAAATTTATTTTTTATGGTAAGGTTAGGACATAAACAAATATGGTTGCCTCTTCAAGGATGTGAAACCATTTGAGTCTGGAGGGCTGTTTTTCTGACCACAACAGTCAGACTAATTAGCTCTGTGCTCACCACTGCCCCTAGTGGCCATCTTAAATGTAAGATATCCTACAAATGGATGCTAAATTGAAAACGGAAACCTTCACACTTCAACGCACGATAGCTAAGGGAGCAAAAAACATTCAAGAGTGTAGGGACTAATTGAACCCTCTGATACCGACTTCAAGCAAGTGTGCACCGATGCAGCCTCGGCTATCAAGTGGCTAAGGAATTAGACTCCCATAATGCACTGGGTTTATTTGGAGCATGCACAATTTTGTACAAAATAATAAATAGTTATGTCCAATGATATGACGTGCATCTGTTTGACACAAAACGTAATGTCCAAAATAAAAAATATTAGTTAAAAGATAGGACATGGTTGTATTATGATTTAACAGTGGACCATGAACTGCAACAGTCAAGTCAGGAGTATGTCCCAAAGTTGATGTGTTTACTGAACCCTTAGCCACCCAAGGGGAAGACAACCTCAGAGTTTCATCAGCAGTACGTGACCATCAGCGAGCGGGTAGGGTGTCGGGGTCAGATCGGGGAGTATCCAAGATGTACAAACACTACCCTACGTGCAGTCTGAGACAAACCTGGACACTGGATAGAGTGCATGGCACTAGGTTGCCTGTGGGTAGTACAGCTATTCATTGACACGATGCAGAAACATCAATCTGTCAGAGACATTTTCATTTGTATGGAAATCAAAATAAGATAAGTCACGAAAAGGTAATTTAATGCAGCAGTTAGTAACCTGGTTACGATTAAATTAGTTCCAAAGGACAGGTTACCATAGAAATAAATCTTTAAATCAGGTATATAGGGGTTTATTAATGTCATTGTTTTTTATTTTCTAAATGTAGGAACACAAAGGAGAGATACAGAATACTAATGGAAGCAGACCTACATATGGAAGTCAGTAGACCCATGAAAGCAGCTTTAAACATTTGAAATGTGCCTGTAGAAATCCTGGAAGTAGCCACTGGGAAGAGACAAGTACAGTCTCCTGCAACTTCCTCTGGGTATTTCACAGGTTCATTCAAACTAATTGAATGACTGGAGCCCACAACAAATTTGAACGCCTCGATGATCAGGTGTCCAGCCAGAAAGCACTGCAAGACTCCCTGGTCTGTATGTTCACACAGTATCCACCTCACACAGACACACACATGTTTACAGCTGCTAGAATTCACCAGCCCCATCTGCTAGGAACAAATCACAACCGTGAAACAGCAAAGCTCAATCGCACTGACTGAAATTAACACTACTATATATAGAGGACAGACACGCAAGGGGAGGAGATGGGGTTAAGATGCACAATACCTCCCCGACACACCCACCTCTCTCTCCCCTGGGTGATAAGGAAGTCAACTGCTACCGTAAACGTCAGGCAGGGTGTGGGTTCTGAGTGAGAACAGACTGAGGGAAAAGAATGAGCGAAAGCACGCCAGCGTGAGAGACGGACAGAACGAGCGTGAAAAAGGAAATTTGGAGAGTGATGGAGGAACGAGGGAGCTAGGGCAGACAATTCTGACAGGCAATTTTGACGGTGAAATACTGGCTTTGAGCAAAATATACTGATATCAAATATGAATGCCCCATGTGTGTCTGTCTGTCGGATGTTTGCGCAGTCGATTAAGTGTGAAGACACGCAGGCTGCATATCAGCTGTTACTGTGTGTGTGTGTATGAAGACAAGCCAAGCGATCACAGGGGTACGTTCTCTATAATATATGAGTCTCTGTGGGGAATAACCTAATTAGAGGTCTGACCTAACATAGATAGACCCTTCTTTTGTGAGTTTTAGCTAGTGATGCCATTACCAGAAGTGCACACTGAAGACCTCCTTATAATAAAATAAGAGACAAAAGAGACTTAAATTAATAGAGCTCAATTTATTACCAACAATTAATTAATATCCTGATTTTATACATTGCTCGACTCAATCCTCAGCAGAAATTAAAACAACAAGGACAGTCAAACAAAAACAAAGTGTTATAACATAGGAGTACGTACATAAACACACTCACCCACACACACACACACATCAAATACACACATTAACTTTCACTGCTTGTGGCTCTGTGCTCTTGGTAGCCCAGAGACATTCTGCAAAGAGCAGATTACTGTCCGTCTGTCTGTCTTTGTCTGTCTGTCGTGGGTCTGTGTGTATCCCAAGTGCAGATAAACAAGATGTCTTTTGTGTCTGTCCATACATCTGCGTCACAATGGGTGTCAGTGTATCACCGCCCGGAAAGGGTGTCTGCCTGACTGCGGATATCAGTGTGTTTGCGGTAACGTTGACGTGCTTGTGTTGCGTGAGCGACAGTGTGAACGTGCACTAATCTGACTGTCAGCCGGCAAGTCTAACGTCTGTCTGTCTCTCTGTTAGCGCATCGGTGGTAAGATAAGTCTATGAGTCTTGTATATGGTCATCAGTCCGTCCATCATTGGGTCATTGGAAGGGGGATCGATCCGGGCCTTTCTCTGCTCCTCTCAGTTGGACTTGGACCAGATCTTCCCACTGCCGCGCAGTCTGAAACAGAGAACATACACAGTTATTACAAATGCTGTTAAACTCCGGTGAAACGACTTGTCTCCAGCCAGCGCTGGCCTCTCCTAACAGCCCGGGTGGTGGTTCACACCGCAGCAGGTCTGTGACAAATGCCGGGCGAGTTCCAAAGTGTCATTTGGCTTAAATGCAGATTGGCTCTCAGCTCTGGGGTAATTTCACACTCAGCACCTCGCAAACTAGATGATTAATCCTTGCATGTCCAGTGAGAAGGTCAGTGGAATCAGCTCAACCCTAAACGTCAGGTGGGGGGCGCTGCATAATGTGGAAAAACTTTGGTGAACTATTCAGGAAAATGGATAAAAAATAACACAGCATGTTATTCTTGAGCAGGTGCTGTCTGTCTAAACAGGTCTGTGCCCGAGGCTGGTCCTGGGGGGCCAACGTTGTAACGGGCCACACATGCCTCTTCCTGCATGGGAATCAATTGCTATTCCTTCCTGAAGAAAAAAAGGTCATCCGTAGCTCACATTGGAGAGCACATAGCTTGCAAAGCAGGGGGGGTTCAATTCCTGTGACCACCCTCTAATTAAACGTCTGAAGGAGTGGTTTTGGATGAGAGCGGCTGAGATGCATTAAACATTTGAATGGGTGTTCTGAAGTAGAGATCACACTGCTGAAGCTAAACTCCAGTGTTAACGTTTTTGCAACTAAATGAAATATCACACAGAAACGCTAGTTTGCTTTTCAGCTTTACAGAGGTTCTAAAATCTAAAAAATTATCATATTGAATAGAGCTATTGTTGTTATCGTTTATTATCGATATCAATCAACCAAAACCGGAGGAGCTGTCCACAGTCCAAACATTTAAAAGGCTGACTAATTAAACACAACTAGTGAAACCTCATTTATAGAGATTATTTTTGTGAAAGGAGTATCGGGTGGAACAAACTACTCCCACCCCCTGGAAAACAAAAACATTACGTAAAAAATGTAATGAAACAGCTCAAAATCTGTTTACGCTGGCTTTTGTACTCTGATGCCATTCATACATTCACAATGTTTGCCAAACAAAGGACTTCATTACAGTGCCGATCACTAGATGGCTATAATTATTTATGCCAGTTTAGTCAACACTATAATCAATTCAAGCAACATGATCCAAATCTCAGGGAAAATATGAGTCTCCATTAAATTAAGTTCCGAAGTTTCATACCACAAAGTACCTTCAATTATACTGCAGAGTTTTTTGGCAATGCCTCTACAGTGCTCCCTTACTGCCAAAAATATCACCTCAATAAGTGAATAATAATAATGACATTACCCGGAACAGAAGAATTCATCCTGTCATGTAATCAAAGGGAAAACCTTTTCTTTTAGCACCTGAAGCGTTTAAAAAAGCAAAGCACTTCAGTGACATTTTTAAACCCAGGACAGATAAGAATTAGTTTGGGATAATTGGCCTAGAAGAGAGAGGCCCCCAGGTAGCCCTGTGAGTACCACTACAAAGCACAACCTCTGAATAATGAAGATACGCTATGCACACGCACACCCAGAAATTCCACATCCACTGACAGCTGGCGTTTAAACGGTCGTTTGTTGTGCAAAAGGCTACGTATGGATAGGCAAAATGCTCAAATTGTCTCGCTTTAACGTAGTATGCTGTATAAAACGAGAACATGACATGTCGTTTTCAAGTAATGTTTTTGCTTGTTATGTCACTGAACGTGCGTTTAAAATGTGGATATACTGTACACCGATCAACCGCAATATTATGAACACCTGCCTAATAATGTGTAGGTCCCCCGTTTTCCGCCAAAACAGCCCTGAACCACCGTGGACAAGGGTGTAGTCGGGTTTTGAACATGGGGGGGGGATGTCCTCTGGAGAGGTCCTGGGGATTTGAACTGAAGACATTCCCCCTGGGCACATTCAACATCTTCAAAACCAGGAAGACATCTTTACGACGTCTTCTCAACATCTTGTGCCCGGTAAGATTGACTTGCTAAAATGCATTTTCAGCATTTTGCTATTTCACCTGTGTCGAATAACAAGCATAATGATGGAAAAAATATATACTATGTTTTGTATTGTTATTTTTTAATATACATATACAAACTGCCGGCCAAAAATTTTTTACTTACTTTTGAGTATCATGAGTAAAGTAAATGCAAGTTGGGTGAAACTTTACTAACTCATCTATTAAACCATCTTTCAGGATAATAGAAACAATATCATAAAATGTAAACACTTTGTATGTAGGTTGTCCACATCATCAAACCGGTAAGTCCATACAGGACGGTAGCCACAGTGTGGCAAGTTATTAGGAAATACTTTATGTATTAGGAAATAATATTATTATATAATAATTATATGTATAACAGCACTATCTGTTACATGAGAAGAATAAGTTACAGCACCCAACAGGAAGGCTGTCATTTATATAATCTTGAGATGGAAAGGTAGAAGACAGTTACTCTAAGTTTTGTGTTCTTAATTAGCAAATGCAAGTGTTAAATAGCTATCTTAAACTTTAGCTTCTCTAAGTTTGATGAAGCAGCATGACAAATATTATGTTATCAAAAGGAACAATAAACATGCAATAAGTTCATGCCAGGCACGCGTTCTCTCTCCAGTTTCTCTTATTACGGACGCATAGCATACACTACTGATAATTGGCAACAAAACCTGTTTGATTACAAGAAAAACATGTTTCCAGAAATGGTGACTGTCAAAAACTGAGGGTGGTGTGAATTAATGGGCATTACTTACAATATACATTATTTGATATACACTTACTATTCTTATCTTAAGTAAAAGACTGATATCTCCTGCATATGTCTTTAGCTTCATCTAACAGTGCTGGCACATAAAATGAATACTGACCAGACAGCTTAGCCAAAATGCAAGCTTAGCCTACATGCAATAAAAGTACCGTAGCCATGTAAAGATGAGTACCGCTCAAGCAAACAATGACACAAAAATTGCCTATAACTTTGAGTTTAGAGTAACATACAGACATGGCCAAAAATATTGTTACCCTTCCACAAAAATAGATATTTATATTTCTGAACTACAGTAAATAGATATGGCTAAAAGTATTTGGTATCAACCATTCGTTATTTCCTATTCACTAGAAAAGAACATTTGCTTTTGATTTATGACATAACATATAACTTCAAATATGAAAACAAATGAAAATGGCACAGACAAAATATTGGGACCCTTAATTTCATTGCACAGCCTTTGGAGAAAATAACTGCAATCAAGCATTGTACTGTAGCTCTGAATGAGATTTGTACACTTCTTGACTGGTAGTTTTTACTCTTCTTGAGCAAACAATCTAATAGTACTGGTAGCTGACTAAAAGTACTAATAGGACATCCAATACTAAACTGATTAGCAAAATTTGGCATTCATCTGAAAATCATTCAGCTCACAGACTTATTTTCACAACAGTTTTTTGTAATTGTATTATTATTATTCATTGTATTAATAATGAATCATAATAAATGTATTGAAGCACTACAGTAGGAGCCAGTGTGTTTAGTTTTACAATCTAAGTGGCTGGTAATATTTGAGCATCCACCAGCCTAGCTGATGCAATGTGTCTGAAACAGCCCTCTGTGGTAACTGTACTGTACAAAAAAATACCCTTTAGACTTTCTGAAAGATGTCACTGCAAATAGCTTCCCTACAGACATTTGGAGTGTCCTATGTCTCTTATTAAGTCTGATAGTGCAGTTTGTTATATTACGTAGCATTGAAAGGCTGGTATCGGATCAGTACTCAAAAGTTCAGTACTCTGATCGGTATCGGCAATGAAAGTGGTATTGGTGCATTCCTAAAAAATAGATAACATGCATGTAATATCCCTTTATCATCCACCACCATGAAGAAAACAAAAGAACTTACAGTTCAAAAGAGACAGATGGTCGTAGACCTTAAATCTGGTAATGGCTAGAAAGGAAGATCTACAACCGATTGAATATACCACTGAGCATTGTCAGGGCAATTATTAATTCTTTTTTAAAGAAATAAAACAGTTGAATACAGCATGGGTAGAGGATGCAAATGCATTTTGCCCCCCAGAATAGGGAGGAGGATGGTGAGAGAAACAACAAAATCCCCAAGAATCACTGAGAAGGAATTGCAGGCTTTGGTGGTGTCTTGGGGTCACCAGGTTTCAAAAAGCACCAGACCCAACCTCCACAAGCACAGCCTCTTTGAAAGCCCTTTCTGTCCCAAAGACAAAAGAGGAAGTTTGCCATACATCATTTAAATTATGACTGGAAGAAGGTGCTCTGGTCAGCTGAGACCAAAATTGAACGTTTTGGTCAGATACAAAATCAATGTTCTGCCATGGACATGTCAGTCAACAGACCTCAATACAATCTAAAACCTGTGGGCTGAGTTAAAGAGGACAGTTGATAAGCAAAAATTCAAGAATGTGAAGCATTTTGAAAGGATCTGCATAGAGAAAAAGTCAAAAATCCCTCCAGATGTGGTCCTTAACCTTGTCAAACATTACAGGAAGAGACTCCGTGATGTTATCCTTGCCAGAGGTGGTTGTACTAAGTACTGAAGAAGGAGTGTCAATAAATATGGAACCTTGACTTTGGTCAAATGTCTTATGTGATTCATAATTGTATGAGTTTGATTGGTTCCAGTGCAACATTAATAAAGTACAGTGTTTCTCACATGTTGGTATTTTGAGTTTCTCTATAATTGAATTGTTACATTTGTTTACAGTTTTGTTTGTGCATTGCCAGTCAGGGGTGCCAGTCATTTTGGAGCTGACATATATGGTTGCACGTATGTAAAATCCCTTTGTCACCCAGCTCCATGGGTAAAAATTCAGTTAGATATAGACAGATATAGTAAGAAAAGTCAGGACCATAATCAAAACATTTCAGAAGTCTGGAATAGTTGCCAAAAATAGGACGCATGTGTATTTCTGCCCACACACACAGTGAGGAATATGTTGAGGAAGCCATAGAAACATCTAAGAATCGGGTTCAGAACTGCCCAGTCTAGTCTCAGGTCGATAATAAAAAACATTGTCTCCAGTTTATCAAGTCTCAAATTCAACTGTTAGACACCACTTCTATGAAAATGTTCTTTTGAAGCTTTGAAAAAAGAAGTCCTTAGTGAACCCATCCCATAAATTGCACTTTGCCAAGCATTATTGAAACTACATGCGTTTGATGAAGGCGCAAGCCGAAACGCATCAAATTAAGTTTTTTTAAACTACCAAATCCACTAGAGTGCCTGGTTCTAAATCTTTCGAGTATATTTCCCTTCCAAGAGCACTTTTGGTAGTTAAAATTTTGGAATAACCTGAATCGCTCCTGCTACCCTTTCTTTTGTCATTATTGAAACTACAATTGGAATCATGTGTTGTAGACAGATGAGAGAATCATGTGTTGTAGACAGATGAGAGAGTCATGTGTTGTAGACAGATGAGAGAGTCATGTGTTGTAGACAGATGAGAGAGTCATGTGTTGTAGACAGATGAGAGAGTCATGTGTTGTAGACAGATGAGAGAATCATGTGTTGTAGACAGATGAGAGAATCATGTGTTGTAGACAGATGAGAGAATCATGTGTTGTAGACAGATGAGAGAATCATGTGTTGTAGACAGATGAGAGAATCAGACATTATTGAAACTACCATTGGAATCATGTGTTGTAGACAGATGAGAGAATCAGACATTATTGAAACTACCATTGGAATCATGTGTTGTAGACAGATGAGAGAATGACTTTTTTGGCCATGCACACCATCTGCATGTTTGACTGCATACAAGGAAAAGCACTGATTACCCCTGTAAAATATGGTGGTGGCTCATTGATGCTTTGCTCTACTGGCCCAGGGGCTCGTTATGTTTAATAGCATAATGAATTCTAGTAAGTGCTAAGCAACTGACCCCCAAGCATACAGACAAGGCGGAAAGTATTGGTACCCTTGCATTTTATTCAAATAATGCACCATTCACACTGGAAGTGGAACAAAAAATAACAGAATTTTTGCTTAGTCTATAAAAGACACCCCCCCTCCCATTTTCCTCCCCTACCAATTCCCTCTAATCCTGTCGTGTTGACAGGTCTGCAAATTCTTGGATAGATCCATGGGATGGCGAGGGCCGCACACATGGTTCATCCAACCATGTCGCCCAACTGCAGACTCTTTTAGCGCTGCTCATCCAACATGGGAGACTTTAGTCAGATCATGCACGGGATTATTACGCTCACAAACTAAACTTCCGCAACTGAATTTACAGGTGCCCGAGTTGCACACAAGGAGTCGCTGGAGTGGCAGGATAGATAATCTGATTTATTCAACCCAAATCCCGAGCAGCGCTATGTCAATTTGCGCTGCCTCGTGCAGGAGGTCCGGAGAAAGTCAGGGAACCCATACTCAGGCTCGAACCACTGAATATCATGACGTAGACTGTTCTGCAACGCAGCTTAACCCACTATGCCACGCAAACCCCTTATGAAAGACATTCTAACATGGCCTGGACAATATTATTTATACACTTTAAAAGTTAATAACTTAGTGGGTCAATTATGTGGTGTAGTCGGCTAAGTCGCTGCAAAAGTCAAGCGCCGTGAATACTTCCGGATGCACTGTATAGCCTATACGACTCGTTTTTGAGGAGTCACAATTGTTTTAAACCATAAACAATATGTCCAAAATAACATGAGACTAAACATAGTACATTTCAGCTAGAGACATTTAATGTAGCAACAATGAACGACAGTCCTGGAGCACTTTACATTTACACACACACAGTGGTTTATTGAATTAGAACTCAGATAAAATCTTTCTAACAGATTTTTGGTGAGCTTCCTTTCAGAAGGTGATGTCTGTTTGAATAAAGTAATTCCTAAAAGTTGCAAACAAGTATATTACATTAGGATACAACTCACTGTGTTTTTAGAGTAGAGCATTTTAAATGGTCTAGAGCCACTATGTGTCCATAATAGATCATTACATGTTAACTAAATATACAGATTTTCGACACAGAATAAGTGTGACCACTTTAGACTACTGACTGTCCCAAAGTCTGCTGCCTAAGTGTTGGTGGCAATTCTTCAGAATTTGTCATGAAGAGTGATCAGATGAATTGCAAAGTCTCTCTTTGCAATGAAATTTAATTAAATCCCCAAAAAAACATTTCCACTGCGTTAAAGCCCTGCCACAAAAAGGACAAGCTTCCCTAATATCAGTGATTATCTCATTAACACAGGGAAGAGTGTTGACGAGGACAAGGCTGGAGATCACTTGGTCTTGCTAATTGAGTGTACAACAGACTAAGATTTAAATGGAGGGCGGTGCTTGAAATCATTGTTCTTCCTCTGTCAACTATGGTTACCTGCAAGGAATCATGTGCCGTCATCATTGCTTTGCAGAAAAAGGGCTTCACAGGCAAGGTTATTGCCAATAGTAAGACTGCACCTATATCAACCATTTATCAGAGCATCAAGAACTTCAAGGAGAGAGGTTAAATTGTTATGAAGAAGGCTTCAGGGCACTTAAGAAAGCCAAGCAAGTGCCAGGACCGTCTCCTAAAGTTGATTAAGCTGCGGGATCAGGGCACCATTAGCGCAGAGCTTGCTCGGGAATGGCAGCAGGCAGGTGTGAGTGAACCTGCACGCTAGGCCTGCAACAACAAATCGATTAAATCGATCAAAATTGATTATTAAAATTGTTGGCAACAAATTTCATTATCGATTCGTTGGGTCTATTTTGTTGCTCGCTGTGACGTGGAGCTATGTCACTTAAAGTAAAAACTTTTTAAACTGTCTGACCGAAATCTTGGATATTATGACAGAACTTCACTTTAAATTAAACTAAAAGGTTTTACGTGCAAACTCCGTAAAACAAATAGCATGGCACCGGAGCACCATTGTAATGAGGGAGCACTTGAAAAGAAAAAAGGTTGGAGCGATAGCCAAATCGAACGGGACTCAACAGCACGGTAAGTTACTACATAATAATAGCATTATTGAAATGAGGAATAGTTCCTCCCACAGCAGTTAGTTCTTATTTATCAAATAGCCAGTGTTTGGTCACGATCCAGCTTAAAAGGTCTATTAAATCAAATCCTCTTAAACATTGCACGACAAGTGTATTTAACTAGCTGTCTAATTAATGTTTGTAGTAGAGCAGATGCGGTAGAGCGACCGTTAATCTAGCAAGCTCATTAACACTACCCAGCAGTGCCCAAGTAAACAAACAGAAAGAGTTATAGTGCAAAACTAATTTAAAACACAAACCAGATCTTACTATTACAGTATTACAACATATGCTAACCTTGTGCTTCTTCGGGGATACTAATTTGTAAAACTTTTCACTACGTGATTTAATTTTATCGTTTCTTCAACTACTGTTGCGCACAATAGAAACTCCAAAGTCCGTTTCAAAATAAAAGTCATTCTAAATCAAAAATAGTAAATGTCAAAATAGCATAAACGGGTAAAATACATAAAGCAACGAAATTACTATTCGACAGGCCTTATTTTAAGGTTATTTACAACTATGTTCTATAAAAACTGTTTTTATAATTGTTTCGTAGACAATAATTGAAACATCTCAGGTCTCTCTAAGCAAGGTATAAAATACCATATTTGGCACCTTCCAAAAGAAATGAGCATATGTTTTGCACATGTTTTATAGTGTGCACATTTAGGTCTTTTATGTGTTAAAATTGTCAATTAAGAATAACATTTATTTATAAAGTTATGGAAATATTTGTTAATTTGTTTATCTGATTCATCGATTAATCAAAGAAATAACCAACAGATTAATCGATTATCCAAATAATCGTTACTTGCAGCCCTACTGCACACACAGTGACGCAAAGACATTTGGAAGAAAGCCTGGTGTCAAGAAGGGCCGCAAATAAGCCACTTCTCTCCAGGAAAAACATCAGGGGCAGACTGATATTCTGCAAAACGTACATGTATTGGACTGCTGAGGACTGGGGTAAAGTAATTTTTTCAGCTGAATCCCCGTTTCCGATTGTTCCCTTTTCTGAATCCCCCATCCAGAAAACACCTTGTCTGGATAAGACAAGGTAAATGCTACCATCTGTCCTGTGTCATGCCAACAGTAAAGCATCCTGAGGGCATTCATGTGTGGGCTTGCATCTCAGCCAAGGGAGCGGGCTCACTCAAAATTTTGCCCAAGAACACAGCCATGAATAAAGAATGATACCAACACATCCTCAAAGAGCAACTTCTCCTGACCAGCCAAGAACAGTTTGGTGATGACCAATGCCTTTTCTAGCATGATTGAGCACGTTGCCATAAGGCAAAAGTGATAACTAAGTGGCTCGAGGAACAAAACAGCAAGATTTTGGGTCCGTGGCCAGGAGGTGGGTGGACAAACAACAACCAACAAATTCTGACAAACTCCAAGCATGGATCATGCAAGAATGGGCTGCCATCAGTCAGGATGTGGCCCAGAAGTTAATTGACAGCATGCAAGGGCGGATTGCACAGGTCTTGAAAAAGGAGGGTCAACACTGCAAATATTGACTTTTTGCAGAAACCTAATGCAATTTGTCAATAAAAGCCTTTGACACTTATAGAATACTTGTAATTACACTTCAGTATACCATAGTAACTACTGACAAAAAGACCTAAGAATATTGAAGCAGCAAACTTTGTGGAGACCAATACATCTGACATTCACAGAACTGTTGACCACAATTGTACAATCAGTGTATTTGGATTTTCCTTGAAAAACTGCATAACTATGCCATAGATTGATGTAGAGGTCTAGGGTTGGTATCTCTGCACAATGGCGATTTTAAAGTTGTAGGGTAGGGGCTAAAAACACAACTGCCATACCGGCGGATTTGAATACACAATGTCCGGAACGCTGTGCCGCGCGATACTTTTTTAGATCAAAACCTTTTGAACATGCATGGTGTGACTGCGAGGCATGGTGAGGGTAAACAGTAGTGCTCTGGTGTTACATTAAGGTAAAGATGGATGCTGCAGAACTAGTAGAACAAGAGGAGCCGCGTCTGTTGTTTGGAGGTGTTTCGTTTAAAAAAAAACTGACGTTGACCAAACAACCATTTTATGCAAGTGTTGTCGGGCTAAAGTTGATGCCAGAGGAGGCAACACAAGCAATTTGCTCCACCACCTTAGCCGCAAGCACGTCTTGGAATATCAAAAATGTATGAAGTTAACGTCAGCACATTCTGATTCCTCACTTCATTAGAATCTTTGTATTTTCTGGGGTAAACCTGTATTACTACTAGTGTGGAATTATTCTACAATATTCACTGATCATGACAGTAAAATAGACCATCCTAAGTCAATCTACTGCAATAATTCCTCTCTCAACCAGTAGAAAATGCTGGGAACACCTGATTATGAATGAAAAAAGAGATACAATAATATACCGTGAAACCGGTAGAATTTAGAAAAATACCTTGATATACATTTTTGGTCATTTTTTTTAAAGTAATAATATAGAAGTCGGTAGCCTCGTCTACCTGCGTTGCTGCCGGTAGGTGATGTCATAGGCTATCAATGTCACCTTTCACATTTGTCACATTTGCCTGCCTGCAAAACCATCGTATTTTAAATATCGTTGCGGGTCAGACGGCTTAGAAGTTAGGAAGTCGGACAAGTAGTTGGAAGGTTGTCGGTTTGATTCCCGGCTGTGCCAAATGTCGTTGTGTCCTTGGGTAAGACACTTCACCCTAAGTTGTTTCAAGGAGTATGTCCCTTTACTTAATGTAAGTCCCTCAGGATAAGAGCGTCTGATAAATGACTAAAATGTGAATGTCTTCTGGTTGTGTTAAGAGACGGTGAAAAACAAGCTATAATCACCACAGACAGTCTGTTTCTAAAACCATTTAGCTGATGTTGGAAATAAACTGTAACATTTATTATTTTTGTAGTGTCATTTTGAAGTATGTTTGCCAGCAAAAGCTTTTCAACAAGAATCATTTTAAACAGCTAACCTGGGAAACCTTTTAAAATTGCCAAGGGAAAGCATGCATCGTTATATTGAATCATGCATACTCTGTTATTTAGTAACCTACTAGGCTGCATGGACATATCCGTTTCATGTCCACTCCGTCTCTGGCAGTAGACTAGTTTATGCAAGCAACTCTTCGAGGAACTATAGTAGTAGGCAGTCAGGTAGGCTGTTATGAAATAGGCTCCCTACTTCATATTTCCGTAGACCAGTTTTATATATAGTGGTCCAACTCCGCCAGATATCCCTAATGGTTCACGAGCAAATGTGATGAAAACAAGTTGTTTTTGTTGTCATTTGAGGGCTGTCAAAATTGAGGTGTTAGCGTTACAAATAAAATAAAAACAATTGTCATGGTTACTCCGCTATTCAGATTAATCTGCTGCCTGTGTATTGAGATAAATTCTGAGGCTTAGATGGCAACCAGGGTATCAAATTAAACTAGAAGTTCTCATACACATGTTAGTGTCATTTTTTGTGGTGAAAGTGACTAAAAATTAAAGTACAAGTTACACAGATAGGATAGCTGTCCAACAGTCAATCCGTGGCTTTTCCAGAATCAGATTTTTCCATATGTTACCAATTATTGTTTAGTTGTCAATACAATGTGCACATTAATCAATACTGCCTTTGTCTACCCTCTGCAGAAAGTGCTGCCAGCCAGTCAGAGGCAGGTAGTGCAGAAGGACAGAGTAAAAGCACTTTAGCAGTCAACAAATAGGAGAATGAACCAGGATAGGGAGGTAAGGCAAATGAGTAGAAAAGATTGGTCAACCCTTAGCCCATCAAAAGTATGAAACCACTCCTGTGGCTCATTATCCAGTTTATGAGGTTATTTGAAACATTGGTTTATTAACCTACATAATGTAATAATCTGCCATGTTAGTGGTGCATGATGTAGTAGGCTGTGACTTTAACGCTTTATCCTAAACAAACATATACACTCACCTAAAGGATTATTAGGAACACCCGTTCAATTTCTCCTTAATGCATCGATCTACTCAACCAATCACATGGCAGTTGCTTCAATGCATTTAGGGGTGTGGTCCTGGTCAAGACAATCCCCTGAACTCCAAACTGAATGTCAGAATAGGAAAGGTGATTTAAGCAATTTTGAGCGTGGCATGGTTGTTGGTGCCAGACGGGCCGGTCTGAGTATTTCACAATCTGCTCAGTTACTGGGATTTTTACGCACAACCATTTCTAGGGTTTACAAAGAATGGTGTGAAAAGGGAGAAACATCCAGTATGCGGCAGTCCTGTGGGCGAAAATGCCTTGTTGATGCTAGAGGTCAGAGGAGGATGGGCCGACTGCTTCAAGCTGATAGAAGGGCAACTTTGACTGAAATAACCACTCGTTACAACCGAGGTATGCAGCAAAGCATTTGTGAAGCCACAACACGCACAACCTTGAGTCGGATGGGCTACAACAGCAGAAGACCCCACCGGGTACCACTCATCTCCACTACAAATAGGAAAAAGAGGCTACAATTTGCAAGAGCACACCAAAATAGGACAGTTGAAGACTGGAAAAACGTTGCCTGGTCTGATGAGTCTCGATTTCTGTTGAGACATTCAGATGCTAGAGTCAGAATTTGGCGTAAACAGAATGAGAACATGGATCCATCATGTCTTGTTACCATTGTGCAGGCTGGTGGTGGTGGTGTAATGGTTTGGGGGATGTTTTCTTGGCACACTTTAGGTCCCTTAGTGCCAATTGGGCATCGTTTAAATGCCACGGCCTACCTGAGCATTGTTTCTGACCATGTCCATCCCTTTATGGCCACCATGTACCCATCCTCTGATGGCTACTTCAAGGAGGATAATGCACCATGTCACAAAGCTTGAATAATTTCAAATTGGTTTCTTGAACATGACAATGAGTTCACTGTACTAAAATGGCCCCCACAGTCACCCGATCTCAACCCAATAGAGCATCTTTGGGATGTGGTGGAACGGGAGCTTCGTGCCCTGGATGTGCATCCCACAAATCTCCATCAACTGCAAGATGCTATCCTATCAATATGGGCCAACATTTCTAAAGAGTCCTTTCAGCGCCTTGTTGAATCAATGCCACGTAGAATTAAGGCAGTTCTGAAGGCGAAAGGGGGTCAAACACAGTATTAGTATGGTGTTCCTAATTATCCTTTAGGTGAGTGTAGACCCAAAATAATACAATGTCAAGTAAGGACATTCATGAATAAGTAAATTAAGATCAATGCATTTTTGGAAATACACATATGCACCATGAAACAGTGGGCCTACACTGAAAATATAGAATTTCTATTGTTGTTCAATACATGAATTTGACTGATTTCCATATAAACTGGTCTGTAACATCAGTGACATTTTTGCAAGATGCTTTGATTTTGTCCCAGTGAATTGACTGATGTCTTTATATGAACTCTAACTTAGTAACTCAGTAACTACTTTGAAATTGCTTTTCTAGTTTTGTTCAGTATAGTTTTGGATGAAATAGCTTGGCATAGATGTTAAATTAGTTAGAGAGACACAATGTCAAAACAAAATCTGGTATTGGAAAAAGAGGACTGCAGGCACTGTTCAGATATTAATAATAACATAATACTAATAACATAAATACTTTTAAGATGGGGGCCCAGACATATGTTTTCATAGGGGCCAAGATTACTTGCAACAACCCTGAGTAAAATGACTGACAATGCCATGTTTACTTGTTTGCACTGTTTTAATAAAGAAAAATAGTCCATTAGAATAAATGGTTGGCCTGGTCATCACATTTTTTACATTTTAGTCATTTAGCAGATGCTCTTATCCAGAGCAACTTACAGTGAATACAGGGACATCCCCCTGGAGCAACGTTGGGTAAAATGCCTTGCTCAAGGACAACAACATTTGGCAAAGTCAAGGTTGTGAATCGCTTACAAGTCTGACACCCTAACCACTAAGAAATCTGACCCTGTGTTACCTTTAGGCAGTTTGTCTATACTAGCCTACTTATATGTGAATGGTCTGATCAACTGAACACAGCCTGACTGAATTATATTATTTTAATGAAAACTTGTTAAATTGGTGCTTTTTTAAAGAAATAAAGTATTAGAGGAGACTGAACTAGGCCCAAGTTCAGAACATAATAATAATGGGAATATAGGACACTTGAAAAGGGTGTGTGTGTGTGTGTGTGTGTGTGTGTGTGTGTGTGTGTGTGTGTGTGTGTGTGTGTGTGTGTTTAGTGTGCCCTTTACTGGAGCCCCTGCCCCCTAAAAATGTCTGTGCAGGGCCCTGATAACATGGTAGGTATGGAACGTTAGCGGTACCAGAGCAAGAGTAACTGTTCTGGCATCGGCTCATACCATCCTTTCCATGACCCTGGAAGCTCAAACTCATTACACAATTAGTTAAAATGATACCTGGAACTGTCTTATGCTGCTTACACACTCAAGCGATACAGAAGATAATTTCCCCAAACTTACCCTTTAACTTTTGAACTTTTCTTGCCCGGTTGCCTTGGTTCCTGAGAAGAGGCGGGATCTCGTGGCTCAGCCGGTTGGTCTGCGTCCTGATTGGAAGCAACCCCTGCTGCAGCGGGGCCAGACGACGGGGAGGCGGAGCTAGCCTTTATTGTTTTCTGGAGGTTTGACACCTGAGAGAGAACAAAAAGAAAAATAAATAAGGGGGAGGTATAGAGAGGGTGAAAATTGGAAAAACTGATGATAAATGCCTGAATCACACAGTGCTGCACTGGCTGGATGATTTTTTTCCAGACAACTTCTCTTCCAACAGTTATGGAAGTGTAAGGAGCCAAGAACAGCTTGGTTTGATCACGTAGTGTGAAGAGCATTAAGTGATGTCTTCTAATAGCTGGAGAAAATTGAGTCAGACGACTGAACACCCATGACCAATAGCCTAAATCAAGGCATTTGACAGGGCTCTAACAACTGGTATTGAATTCCGTCCAGTGAGTAATGTGTTTATGTTTTCTCTATGGGTTTATGTGCACTGCGCCTAGATAAGGGGAAAAAGTGGTCACAGGTACTTACCTCTGTTTCCACCTGAACTTTGACCTTCAGCTGGCTCTCTCGGTACAAGTTTGCTCTGGACACCTGCTCCTCAATGCCACATAACACAGCCTCACAACCTGAACACCTGAGACACATGGGAGAGGAAATATTTAATCACTTCATTTTTCAAGAGGGAACCTCAGGTGTGGCAGTTTGGATAGAAATACACTCCAAACACAAAAAGCAACATGCACACAAACAAAGATACAAATGCTAATGCTAAATATTAAAGTAAATTTAAAGCACATACAGCTCCTATATCATTATACACCTTTGAAATAGTCACTTTTGTCTCACAGCCTGAAATCTAAACCCATAAAAATATATTGTTCCAGCTTTATGTACACATTCTGCCTTAACAGTCAAGTAACTAAAAAAGAGATTAAAAACATGAATAACAGAGTAGGAAAAGTGATCAGTCCCATGATTTAATACTTTGTAGAGCCAACTTTTGCTTTAATTACAGCCATCAGTCTGTTTGTATGCATCTCTATTGGCTATGTGGACCTAGATTGGGGAACAGCTGCCCATTCGTCCTTGCAGAATTGTACAAGTTCAGTCAAATTGTGAGGCGAGTGGTGATTGCCTGCTGTCTTCAAGTCCATCCACAGATTTTCAGTTGGATTTAGGTCAGGGCTCTGACTTGGCCTCTTCAGTTGGATTTAGGTCAGGGCTCTGACTTGGCCTCTTCAGTTGGATTTAGGTCAGGGCTCTGACTTGGCCTCTTCAGTTGGATTTAGGTCAGGGCTCTGACTTGGCCTCTTCAGTTGGATTTAGGTCAGGGCTCTGACTTGGCCTCCTAAGAACATTTACCTTCCTATCCTTAAGCCACTGTGCGATGTGTTTAAGGTTGTTGACGTGCAGATAGTTAAAGCCTTTGAAATCTTTTTGTATCATTCTCCTAACTTGTGCCTTTCCACAACTTTGTACCGGAGCCCTTTTGAAAGAACCTTTCCAACCATATTCTTTACCTGCACAACTAGTAATCGACTCATCACAGAACATTTAGTGTTCTTATGAAGTAATCAAAAACATAATTGATGTCAGGTAGGGGGCAAGTAGCATGGTGTGTGATCTGGGAAGTGACTGGTTGTACCTGAGCAAGTTTATAATGGTTACTCTAAAGGGCTGATCACTTAGCCAAACCAGATGTTTCAATTTTAATTGATTGTTACTAATTTTTGTAAATGTTATTTTCAGTTTGATTTGGCAAAATTTAAATAAGTTATTTTATTTTCTAGGGTGAAATGACAAAAGGTAAGGATTTTGACAGGGTATGATGATTTCCTATAGGCACTGTAAGTGATGTAATATAAACCTACAGTAGGTACACAACTACATTTTAATTTAAAAGCTGCACCGAGCTGATTTTGTGACCTGATGGCAGTATTGCCTGTTTAATGTTAGGTATCCATGTGTGGGTGTATATGCTCTGAAGTAATGTCTTTACATCTTACAGTCATATGCCACAGTTTAGGCACCCCTGACAATTTCCATGATTTTCATTTATAAATAACTGGGTGTTTGGATCAGCAATTTCATTTTGATCTATCAAATAAATGAATGACACTAATATTTCGGTATTGAAATGAGGATTAATACTGGATTAAAAGAAAACTGTGGAATATGCATCAAAACGAAATTAGACAGGTGCATGAATTTGGGCACACTTGTAATTTTGTTGATTTGAATACCTGTAACTACCTAGCACTGATTAATTGGAACACACAATTGATTTGGTGAGCTCATTAAGCCTTGGACTTCATAGACAGGTGCATCCAATCATGAGATTGAGTTGGCCAATTGCAAGTTGTTGTTCTCTTTGATTCTCCTCTGAAGAGTGGTAACATGGGGGCCTCATAACAACTCTCAAATGACCTGAAAACAAAGATTGTTCAACATTATGGGTTAGGAGAAGGCTACAAAAAGCTATTGCAGATATAGATTTAAGCTGTCAGTGTCCACTGTGAGGAACATAGTGAGGAAATGGAAGACCACAGGCACAGTTCTTGTTAAGCCCAGAAGTGGTAGGCCAAGTAAAATATCAGAAAGGCAAAGGAGAAGGATGGTGAGAACGGTCAAAAACAGCCCACAGACCACCTCCAAAGACCTACAACATCATCTTGCTGCAGATGGTGTCACTGTGCATCGCTCAACAATTCAGAGCAATTTGCACAAGGAGAAGCTGTACGGAAGAGTGATGCGGAATAAGCCTTTTGTACACACACATCACAAACAGAGTCGCTTGAGGTATGCAAATGCACATTTAGACAAACCAGCTTCATATTGGAAGAAGGTGCTGTGGACTGATGAAACAAAGATGGAGTTATTTGGTCATAACAAGGGGCATTATGCATGGCGGCAAAAGAACATAGCATTCCAAAACAAACACTTGCTACCCACAGTATAATTTGGTGGAGGTTCCATCATGCTGTGGGGCTGTGTGGCTAGTGCCGGTACTGGGAATCTTGTTAAAGTTGAGGGTCACATGGATTCCACTCAATATCAGCAGACACTTGAGAATAATGTAAACCAGGGGTCTTCAACTCTAACACTACAGGGTCCGGAGCCTGCTGGTTTTCTGTTCTACCTCAACATTAATCGGATTTACCTGGTACCCCAGGTCAAAATAAGTCTCAGATTAGAGGGTTGCAATGAAAAAGTGGAGTGGATATGGCTTCGAGGTCCAGAGCTAAATACCCTTGATGTAGAGGAATCAGTCAAAATTGAAGTTATGCCGGTGCTGGATATTTCACCAAGACACCGACACAAAACACTGTTCAAAATCTACTCTGGCATTTAAGTACAATGTTCTGGAATGGCCATCCCAGTCCGCAGACCTGAATATCATTGAAAATCTGTGGGGTGATTTGAAGCGGGCTGTCCAAGCTCGGCAACTACCAAAATAAAGATGTTTTGCAAGGAATAATGGTCCGAAATACCTTTAATCCAGACACACATTACAGGCTAAAGGAAGCGTCTAGAGGCTGTTATTTCTGCTAAAGAAGGCTAAACTAAATTTTTATGTAATATTTCTGTTGGGGTGTTCAAATGTATGCACCTGTCTAATTTCATTTTGATGCACATTGCACATTTTATGTTCATCCAATAAACCTCATTTCACTACTGAAATATTACTGTGTCCTCAGTTATTTGATAGATCAAAATTAAATAGCTGATCCAAACACCCAATTATTTATAAATGAAAATCATGGAAATTGTCAGGGGTGCCTTAACTTTTACATATGACTGTATGTGTGCTTTGTGTCTGAATGTTTTTGTTTTCTCAAAACAATGTTGCTTCTGAATTGCAGCTCACTCTGGGGTATGCTGAATTAACCATGAGAACCATGTATCAACCAGGCAACAATGCTAAAAAAGTTCTCAAACTCAATAAATAATATGTAAAAGGTGAACAATAAATAGATTGACAAGAAGCCTTTGAAGCATATGCAGCGAGGGAAGCAGGGTGTGGATTTACATTTTCTTAAATATCAAATATAAAGACATATTTTCAGACATGCTTATAGATGAGAGATAGGGGAGAGATTATGCTGAAGAGGACCTGGTCCAGATTAAGATCCTGCTGGAGCTGTGAGTGTTCACTGGGAGGTACCAGATTACACCAGTGGACCACCAGCTTGATACCAGATTAGACCAGTGGACCACCATCTTGGTACCAGATTAGACCAGTGGACCACCATCTTGGTACCAGATTAGACCAGTGGACCACCATCTTG
>JACXGM010005127.1:0-27500 GCA_016801145.1 Umbra pygmaea
TGTTTATTTAAGATGGAGAGGAAGGCGTTTTTAAAGAATGTCCAGGCGTCCTCAACTGTTGGGATAAGGTCAATATCCTTCCAGGGTATTCGGGCTAGGTCAGCTAGGAAGGCCTGTTCACTAAAGTGTTTCAGAGAGCGTTTTACCGTAATGACCGGAGGTAGTTTGACTACAGACCCATTACGAATGCACGCTATGAAGCAGTGATCACTGAGGTCCTGGCTGAGTTATTATTTTTAATTGTGTTTTATTTTTGGCTGATGTCAATAATATAATGAATACAATTTTTTCTCTACAGTGATTTTATTGGCCTGCAGAGACTCCCTCCAAACAGTTTATTTAGGGTTTCATGTAGTCAGAGCAAGTTTATTTTCTCTATTATTATTAATATATATATATATATATATATAAATATATTATTAAAAAAAATGCTACTTATTTCTTGCCATTTATGTTTTTGTGTCATGTATGTTTGTATCTTGTTTGTGTGTATCTTGTATGTCTGTATTCAATTTGTTAGTGTGTAAGTTGTTTGTGTGTATCTTGTTGTATGGGGTTGTTTGTGTTCGGTCAGGGACAGTTGGGAGGGGCAGGGTGGAACAGTGAAGGGAGGGGCTGGGTGACAGGCTCAAGAATTTGCTATCTACCCCATGCAGCTGTTTACCAAAAAGTGCCCCCCCTTGACCATGCTGAGGCCCCTCTCCAGACACCTTTTATTCATTAGTTGTTGTTCTGCAATAACACATTTTACTGTGTGAGTATGTGTCACTGCGTGTGTATATGTCACTGTGTGGACATATCACTTGTGTGTGTATCAGTGAATTAGCACAAACCCAGTGACACATTCAGTCAAACTACTGTACTGTTGACTGTACTCTCTCTATACTGAAGGTGTGACTGTTTTGATTTAGAGAACGTAATGTCCCACCATTCCACCAGTGGAATGAAGGTGGGCTAAGACAACTGGACACACAATTAGCTATGTGTGTACCAAGGGGACAGATGTGAGTGGGTAGCATTCCCACCTTGGCTAAATGGACATCAACAAGCACTTTCTATTTTGGGGTCAGGAAAGAAAACAGAGACTAAGAGAGAGAAAGAAAGAAAGCGAGAAAGAACCACGAAGACACAGATAGAAAGAAAGAGAAAGAAAGCGAGAACCACAAAGACATACAGTAGAATGGCGGATAGACAGAACGACAGAGAGATAGGAATGGCAGAGAGACAAAATGGCAGAGACCAAACAACAGAGAACAAACAACAGAGATACAGAGAAGCATGTCCCTTTGTAAATGTCTAGATGTCCAGTCAGAGCTCTGCTATGCTTACACACTCCATAGTCCATTCTTTGTAAACAAGCTGGCAGGCAGGTAACCAGTCTAGCCTTCCACAATGATTGATGGCCCGTTAATTAATATGTCAATCAAAGGTGTGTAACATCATTAGCTGTTGCTTGGAGAAGAGAAGACACTGTGTCTCAGCCTACAGGGCCATGCATCTTCCTGACACCTGGCCTGCAGCCCAAAGAGCCCACTAATACCTATAGGGATAGTCCTACTCAACATCCAAATGGCCCAACTAAATGAAGTGTACTATATCTTAAATAATGCTTTTTAGGATGCAGGCCTATAGCAATGCATGTCAACACACAGCAGGAGCCAGGTTTGTTCAGAACAATGTACATTGTTAATGGCGTGAATGTCTGCTTCAAGGCTAACAGGTGAGGAGTTGAACAACCACTTTCTGATCTAAACAATGCCCCTGGTGGAGGGATGGCCAAAATTACAATAGCAACCAGGATGGAGAAGATAGGGAGTGTAAACAGAACAACTGTAATACAAATGTAATTCTATTGACACTTTAAAGGTACCCCTGGATGGGTCAAGGACAGCCAACAGTCTCCCAAGGTAATAACAGATGACAGGAAGAAGCACCAGGATGCTACTTTTACTTACCACAGAGTGAACCACAGAGAGAACAAATATCCTGACCAGTCAATACCTTGATACCAAACAAACACAAACACATGCAGAAACACTAACACACGAAAGATGCACACACAAATGTCTGCCTTTCTGCCACCTATAGCTATAACCTACTAGAACATGCAGTACTGTTTTCCTGAATGGAGGAGGGACAACCATCTTACAGCTAGGAAAGTTTAGCATCAGACATGCCTTTGATTAGCTCCTCTACCTGTGGCTTTCCTGACCGCCATTATTCACACAAAACAAAGAGGCTACACAGGATTCATCAATGACCTTCTTTATTTCCCCTCCCTTTCTGTCTCATGTCTTTTTATCTCCCCCTCTGTTATCCCTCTTTTTTCTCTCTTCCTTTCTTCAACTCTCCATCTCGCTTCAGTTCTTCATCCTCCCCTCTCGTTTTCTCCCGTCTCTTTCTTTGTGCAGGGTCGTGTCTCACTATGTCCTTATTTGTGTCAAGTTAAATTGATGGAAATGAACTTGAAAGCGCGCTAATTGCGACTGTCAATCCGATCTAGGCAGGCTTCATGGACAGGAGCTCCCCACACTTCATCAGTCTTCATTAATAATGAAGGGTGCTGAGGATCTGATCCGGGTCCCAAATACCATCCGTTTGCCTAAGTAGTGTACTACCATACTTTCAACCAGAGCTCTATTTGCACTGCATGTTCAACAGTAGTGCACTATATAGGGCAGGGGTAGGTAACTCTGATCCTGAGTACCAACATACGTCTGGCTTTCATCCTCTCCTCATTAGAGATGAATTGGGACATAGGACAGTAGGTGAGTGTGATTACCTATCAGGTAGAAACAAAAACAGCCCTGTCTTGTGTCTCTGGAGAAATTGAGAAGGTGTCATTTAGGGTGTAATGTGTTGTCACGTTTCGATCAACCGACCAGAAGTCTGTCAGAAGTGAAAGGAAGAAGAGGGGATGCAGACGGACGAGAGGTGGTGGCAGAGAGGGACAGAAACAGAGAGCAAGTGTCATTTCCCAGATGGGAGAGAAGCTGTAGGATATGAAGAAAATGGACAGAAACCGAGGATGACCTACGAAATAAAAGGTGAAACGTGTGTCAGAAAAAGGTTAAGGTCAAAGTCTCTGGCCATGAGTCTCACTCTCAGCACGTTTCCTATTTGCATGCACGGGGCAAGTGTCTGATGTCATTAATGCAGACAGCTCCTCATAGTCTGAGTAAATGCAACTGGCTGGGAACGGACTGCTTTAAATGACTCCTCTACTCCTCAGTGTTCTCCAAGCTCATTAACCTCTAGCTGCACTCTGTCCTCCAAAACACAGGGTCAGGAGAACTCTGGGGGACTCACTGTTACTGGATGGGCCACTTTAGACATCATCTAAACGTGCACAATGCAATCAGCCCAGTTCTCGTCCTTTATACAAAACACTATCAAATCATCTTCACTTAACTACTTCTCAAATTGAGTTTTAATGTCCAAGTGCTTATGTTTTAATTTGTGTTTTCCAAAGTGTATGCCTTAGGGCAATACTGTGCGTTATAAACATAGTATTTGAATTGAATAGACCTCCTTTAACAGCCAAATGCTTTAAGAAAGTGAAAACTTGATTCAGTGAAGACTCATAAATGTAAATGAGTAACACCTCCTTCTTTGTAGAGCAATGACTGAAGGTGCAACATGTTCTATCAGCATGATGCTGGTATATTTCCATCTGGAAATATATTATGACAGCTCACGGCTAGGAATGGTGAAATATCTCGTAAGATCATTGCCAACAAATTTCCAGAATTAGATATTGGCCCTCACTCATAGATAAAGCCTAGAAAGATAAGTGAGGGACGAGAGGGAGAGAAAGAGACAAAGCCAAACTTTAACAAAATAGAGGGAGAAATCAGGGTACTTAAAACCGTGGTAACATGTGGCAACCATGGCAACACAACATGGACAGTATAATATTTCTTATCAGACCCCCCCCATCTCCACGCTAATCATCAAGCTAATGATGTGAAGCATAATGGAAATATTTACCGTTTCCATTTCTAAATGATAGCGGCATAATTAACACCATTGTCAGCGCCACAAATGCCATCCTATTTCTGTCCACGGGGCTCTGGTCAAAAGTAGGGCACTACGGATTAGGGAGCCATTTGGAACAGATGATATCAGTTAATATATAAGTAAAGCCACCAGGCAGCCAGCCAGTGTTAGCCAGGCAGGGGCCTAATACGCTGTCTGAAAAAGATGGCTTTGTGCTAGAAGGACTGGCACCAAATAGAGTACATTTGTGCTATGAAGTAGTTAACACTTTTCTTAATAAAGCCTGCAGTTCTAAGTATAAATGAGCCATCGCAATGTGTCTTATAATGTCATGCTGGTGACCTAATAGCACTACTCTTGTAGATAACAAAGAAAATAAATGTTTGAAACTGGAAACAATTTTTTTCAGAGTAGCTTTTAACTAGCATTCTGTATCCATGAACCATATGATGTAGAGACTGCACTCTCCGGTGATTTGTGTGTGCCTGCTACGGTACGTTACGTATGACGGTGATTATCAAGGTTAGGACTACGTCACCTGTTACTAGTAAAAGGTAAAACGGTTTGGAGTGTCACATGTCTGAGTCTGTTTGTTTTTCAAAAGCACATTCTCAAACAAGGCAGATCTAATATGGAAAAACTGAACTTCGATTTAAGCAGGGCCTTGATTGGTCAGTGGTCTAGCGGTGGTTTAGATGGACTGTACTTCCTGCCACAGCTCTATTGGGGAATTGGGATGCTACCTTTCATAACAACAAGAAGAAAAGCACAAGCATCACTTCCACGTATCTTGGAGCCGACCAATCACATGCTGCCCAGACCTCCTACCACAAAATACCTAAACCAGAAACCACCAAGGCCACCCAGACTGGCAGACTTCTACACATAGCCTGGACCAGCTCACTACAATACACAAAGTAAATTGTGTTCCGGCTAGGTTCTCCTTTCCTACTCTCCTCCACATCAAGGTGAAGTTTTCCTCATCTTCCTTTGCCGCAAGGGACGGCATATTATTAACATGTTTTAAAATAATAATAATCTTAACAACCCAAAAATACACACAGTACCTTGCCCTCGCTGCTCCCTAGCCGCTTGGCACCCTGGGTTCTAAATTAGCATGTTCAATTAACCCTCGTTAATTGTGGAGCCTTAACATTCTGGTGGACCTGGCTGGCACACACTCGCAGCCCCGCGGGAGCCCGTTTTGTAAACGAGCTGTAACCAGACTCTGTACTGTGATCGTGTTAAGGCAATAACAGTTTGTAGTAGCTTAAAGCCTTTTCTTTAGGTCCCTCTGTGAGTTCTGCAACCCTACGCTGCAACCAACTACAGTAAATATTCCCTTCAAACTGATTGTTCTGAGTAGAATTGTAGCTTCCGAACAACAAAGTTAAAGTGTAATCATATTCTCTTCACCAGCCCTCTTGGTTTTCTTCTCGTACCCGCAAAGTAGTATCCCATGAGCCTATTACCTCTACGGGGGGCCAATGAAAACTGTGCACTCTCTTCCGTTCTGCACTACAACACGCCATGCTCCTGGATTTTGTTTTGCATTGCGGGGGGTAAGGACATATTGTTGTCAACACTGTTTGAAAGGAACACCAAAGGTCGTAAATGCCTCTGATTTGTTTTGTTATGTTGAAAAGCTTGTTTTTGGACCATAGATCTTTTACATAACGAGAACAGTACTTTAACACAAGAGCAAGATGAATAGTTTCCATTCAGACACGCATATCACTTCTAAAGTATTTTCTTTGAAGTAAAAGCAGACATTACAGTATACCCTTAACTAATGTCTGTGTCAAAACTTACATAAATCTTATTTTTTATTGTTTTTAAAATAAATTCTTAGACACAACCACACCTCCATACAGTTATGCAGATTTCTTTAAATGCTAAACTGGTACACCATTACTCCACTCCCAGCCACTGAACTCTGTAGCTCCTTGATTGTTGGCCTCTCCATAACTTCTTTCACAAATGTCCTTTTTATAGTGTTGAGCGACAATATTTTCTTGGTTGGATGACATTTTTTTTTGTTTTTAATGTTGTTGTTTTTTACAATGTACAATTTGTAATTCATTTATATGACAGAATTGAACGGGGGTCTGAATACATTCTTGTATGCTTTATTTGACCGGAATGTAGGGAAAAATCAGAGTTTTTGCCTAATGTGAAGTGAGAGAAATGAAACCCATTCAAACCCATGTTGCAGCAGCACATGGTCAGCACCTGAGGCAGTCGCTTAGACCAGTGGTTCTCAAACCTCTCCTCGGGGACCCCCAACCATGCCATATATTAGATGTATCACAGAGCTAGCACACCAGAATCAACTTGTCAACTCATCGTCAAGCCCCTACCTGCTTGAATCAGATGAAGCTAGTTCAGGGTTACAACAAAACTGTGAGATGGCTGGGGGTCTCCAAGGAGAGGTTTGAGAACCACTGGCTTAGACCACCCCAGGTCAGACTCCCTAACCGTTTTAAATGTGCAAATCAATTTCTGAATGTTAACATATTGACCTGATGAGTTGACTATGTTTAAGTAATAATTTGTGAATCAACAATAATCACATTGGACAAGGTTTCTCAGGATTTCCGTCTTGTTGCTTAGTGATCCAGATATTGTGTGGTTCCCCCCTGGAGTTTGTTGTTTCTAATTCTAGGTCACCACACAAAAGAGCTGTGTATGTGTTCACAAAATCAATGAATGCAGTAGATAAAAAATACACTTAGTGGGCCCTAAAGTAGCTTAGAAACAGGATGTCCTTTAGTGGATCACTTCAGTATTTAGGGCCGCACAGTTTTATTCTCAATCTAAATGCCATGATAAAGATGTCTAAATTATTTTATTTTGAAATAAATTTTAAAACCCTGACAGCTTAACCTTGGTAACCCCCTTAATTTACCGTTTTCAGTCTGGACAGTTTTAACTGCTCTTATTTTAACATAAATAACAATAAAAATGACTATTAAAGTATTTTAATAGAACATTGTTTGTAAAAAGATCCTTATTTGAACATCTAAAATCTGTGTGTGTGTGTGTGTGTGTGTGTGTGTGTGTGTGTGTGTGTGTGTGTGTGTGTGTGTGTGTGTGTGTGTGCATCTATGTGCGAACATTGGTGGTTCACATGCACAAATGGCAAATTGCAGGTATGGTGCAGTGTCCCTTGCGAATGGAACTCCGGCAAAAAGTGTCTGAAGCACGACTTGATATCATCAACATGAGACATAACATATCGCGTTGGCCCTGGGGTTCTCAACATGAGACATAGAGTATCGCGTTGGCCCTGGCGTCATCCTCAAAATATTTTCAACTATTGCTTGGACTGCTCTCTCCTGGGATAATGAAGACTAAAGTAAACCATTCTTAGACTGGAATGTCACCTCAGCTGCATCTTCCTCTTGGTCCTCTTCCTCATCAGAATTCTCTGGATCAATGTCTGGATCAATGTCTGGATCAATGTCTGGATTGAAGTCTGAGACATCCTCTTCTTGCTCTGGCTCTGTTTTTCATCATCCATCATCTCCAGAACATAGTCCTGAGCCTCTATCACTGTCCATTGCCTCAACATGTTGTTTGCAGAGCAAAATGAGGTCAAAGCAACATGAAAACGGCTTATATAGTGTCTGTCAGTAGATATGATGTTGTTCTTGTGAAGGGAGGGGCATATAGCATGAGAAAGAAGTAGAAATTGATGCATTGTTTGATTTGGAATGTTCTGGAGGGGGAGGGGCATATAAGCATGGGAAAGAAGTGTTTTAAACTAAAATGCTTTGGGACACGTGTTAAGGAAGGACATGTGAAGAGGGGTAATAGAAGAAGTATGTGAAAGAGATCGGTTCCTATAATTTACACGAGATTGAATGTTTGGCAGGTGTGGTTCTCAATGGGGGAGAAGTACATTAGTTCAAGAAAACACTGGGCTCCATAATTTACACTAAGCTCCCTTGTGGAAAGTATGATTCATGTGTAGACAATGGGCACACAAGCACAGGAAAGTTGTAGGAGTAGTGTATGGAGATGTCTTTCATCTCCTGGATGAAAATTATACTCTTTCCCATTCATTTCCTATGGCGGTCATTTTTGACCGTAAACAACAAAAGTGTAACTAAATTGAATAAATCACTCAAAATTCATAGGAGGTAGTCACACTACATTTTATGTGTTCAAATACCTTTTGTGAAGGATATCATAAGGTATTGAGGTAATCTGATAAAAAAATGCCATATTTATGGTATAGGGAATATGTAAATCGGTCATTTTTGACCGGAACAGTGTTAGAAGGTTAAAAGCTTTGTTTCGTTGTGCAGGTTTGTAGATGTTGTCATTGAGACTTTGTGTCATTCCAAATATAATTGGCGCTGCTGTACAGTAGTTCATTTGTGTGTCCTTGATTTGGGACTAGGGTCAACAAACAAACTATTGCATCACCAATGGCATTCTGAATGAAACATTTTTCGACAACATCTACAAACACTGGACCATGGTAAACAGTAAAAATGTTAAATTAACACTCTCAGTGTTTATATAGGTCAAAATGGACCTATATACACACTGAAGAGTGTTATTTTAACACTTAGGATGTTGATTTAATACAGCCATTTTTACTGTGCACTGAGAACTTTTATCCTTTAAAAAGATGTGGGTGGTAACTGAGCCTTTTTTTCGTGTAGTCAGGATGCCACACAACCAACCAAAAGAAGGAGTAAGTTGTTCAAGACTTACTAGAATACTAATGTGTGAGTCTGGTTCTACTCTAAGTGATTGATTTATCAAAGGTAGATTACAGTGCACGCTAAGACATGTTGCCAGGTCTTACCCTCAGGAAGGAGAGGTCTCTGGAGCGGCCGATACTGGTGATCTCCAGGTTCCCCATAACCACTTCACAGTTTTCATAGTACTTCCTGAGGACACGGTATTGCTGCTCCAGGTCGGACAGGGTGCTGAGCTTGTTCTCTGTGCCTGCACAAACTGTAAGGAATAAGAAAGAAGCATTGTTTGTGCCATGCTCTACCAACTAAGCTACATGGGATCCGTAAACCACCATGCTGCTTGTTTATGGTTCCTCCTATCAGCCCAGTGCTGTCTCTTATGGCACCCCCATTGTAGAACCAGATCTACAACAGAAGTTATGCCTGTCCTCTGGAAATAACTTAATTTATGTCATTTAGCAGATGCTCTTATCCATAGTTAACTTAGGTTAAAGTGCCTTGTTCCATGACAGAATGGCATTTACCACCATCAGGAATCGAACTGGCAACCTCCCACTATACATCTTGCTCCTTAACCACTGAGTCATTCGATGTCCCTAACTGACTCTGACTTTGCAGATAACTTCTTTACTAAAGACGAATCTACTTAATGCACTTGTGATCCCTTGGCTTTACCATGAACACACTAACTGCAAGCCGCTGTGAATAAGAGTCTGCGCTATGTCTCAAATGTAAATGTAACAAAAATGCATTAATATACAGGAAGACCTAAGGCCCAGTGGGCAGCTGAGTCTCCGCTGGCATTTGACCAGCTTATTGAGTAGACGTCTGATACGTAATTAAATTATCTTTTTCCAACCATTACACACATTTTACTCCCACTAAGATATGTGATACCTGACCAGTCAACTGCCACTGGCCATAGGATACCCCAAAAAACAGAAAAACATCATCAACGAAAACACTAATAAACAGACACAGAAAATATACACACAGACAGTTCAAAGACAAGTGTTTTTTTTTCAATCACAAAAGAGGTAAGAGGTAGCACAATCTGAATAAAATACTTAGTCTGACAACAGATTTGTTGGTCAGTTAAATTACTACTATATTTAAAATCAATAATAAATAAACACCTTCTGTGTCGACACGTCTGCATAGAGAAACATATGAAGGAAATGTCTCCCAAATTGGCTGTCATTCCCTATATACAGTAGTAGTGCACTACCTTTGACCAGGGTCCACAGAACTGGTAAACCACATAAGAAATGGACTATAAAGGAAATATGAAGCATTTTGGAATAAAGCCAGAGCTTTCTTCCACATTACCATGTAATGCCAGGCCTGTTGTCACTGTGGGCTGTTTCCAGCCACTTCACAGTTGACAGGGGAGCCATTGTCTTGACGGGTGTGACAGAACCCTCCCAAAGTGTTGTCACACAGTCACCCATGAACTGCCAGCAACAACCACAGGAACACACGCACACACGCACTCATATACACACACACACACGCACACACGCACACACACACACCACAGTTTTATTCCTGTCCCCTCTAAGACAGCTCCTCTGAAAGATCTTACCTCCACTGTATGTACCACTCTGAAAAAAGTTCCCTGTCCGTGTACACTCTCCCCTCCCCATCTCTCCTCCATCTGTCCACTCTCTCTAAACCCTCCCCCCCTCGCTTTCTACCTTCCATCTCTGTGTCTCTCATGCATTTGTATTCCACTTCTTCGCAAAATGTTTACCGATTACCACACTTCCCTCAGCGCTGAAAAAAAAACGCGTCTTGTTCTTAACCTAAACACACATCTCTTTCAGTATTAGCAGCATTTCCAAGCCCAGCTTCAATCATCTTCCTATTTATTTCCACCCCACCCCATTACTTTTCAGAAAATGGATAGATGAGAAACTCAAGAATCAGCTTGGAGGCACCATGGGGCGGTAAAGACAAACGAAACCTTGTTCAAACAATTCCACCTAACATGATATTGTATTACAAGGGGCAGAGTGAGCCCACCGTTCTAACTGAAGAGTGAAAAGAAGCATCATAAATGGGACCCTATTATACATAGCATACTTCCCTGCTCTAAACTAGTGCACTGTAAAGATGAGCAGTCGTTTGGGATAGCATACAGGTCAGATGTGATATGATGATATATAAGGAGTCCTTGGTGTATTCAATAACAGTTAGCATGAATATAGAGCTCGGAGGGTGTATCATAAAAAGGGTCTTCCAGGTAATATACTGTTATTATCGCCTCAAGGTATGATGCTGAGATTTCAGAGCTATCATCAGCCATAGAGACAGGACTATCATCCACTTCAAACAAACACAAATCCCTCTTTTTACTCAGGTTGAACTGTGGTTCTTCCATTGTGAAACCTGCAAGGTACATTTTGGAAGTTGTCTCAACGGGTACTTTAATTTTAATATAGTTTCTACACAATTATAAGACAAGTTGTATTCTTGAGGATTCATTTTATTATTGAACAACTACAGTGCTCTCAGTCAAACCAAAATGTAAATATACCCTGAAATTTTAAGAAAGTAAAAGTGGGTTTATAGCATTCCTTGGAGAACATTATGTGTGCACAATTGTTGGGCAAATATTTTAAAAATTAAAAATAAAAAGTTTCCCATCGCACTTGTTGATGTTCATCTGTTAAAGTGAGAATAATAAACAACAAAAAATTACAAATAAACATTCTGAAATTTTAAAACAAATCAGTGACCAATATAGCCACTCTTCTTTTCACTAACCTTCATAAGCCTTCTATTCATGGAGTCCGGTCAGTTTCTTGATCTGTTGACAATCAACTTTTTCAGAAAAGTGTACTGTTTTCCTTCACCGTAAATCGACCATTTAAGAAGGGACCACAAGTTCTAAATAGGGTTTAGGTCAGTTGAGGAAGGGGGCCATGTCAATATTCTTTCTTCTTTAAGGCCTTTCCTGGCTAGCCTTGCAGTGGAGTACTTCGAGTCCATCTTCAACCCAAAAGGTCCAAATAGCTCATCTTTAATTATACCATCCCATACCAGTACCCCACCTCCACCTGGATGGCATCTGAGTCAAAGGGGAGCTCGGAGTTTATTACTGATCCAGCCACGAGCCCATCCATCTGGTCCGTCAAGAGTCACTCTCATCTCAACAGTCTACAAACTTTTGAAAAATCTGTCTTGGGGATAATGGGTTCCTGGTAGCTTCAGCAGCATTAATTTGCATCTTTTTTCATAACACGTTCCTTGCGACCCTGTTGACTATTTGCAACAAAATGTTTGATTGTTCTGTGATCACGCCCCAATATCTTAGGAATTTCAAGAGTGCTGCATCCCCCTGAAAGTCTTTTTTGCAATTTCTGAATTTTCTGAATCAGGTAAATCTCTTGTTTGGCTGATTTTGCCTGAGGAACAGAAGCTGCCTAATAATTATGCACACCTTGATGTAGGGTGTTGATCTCCTTAGGCAACACCCTCCCTTATTACACAAATACACATCACCTGATATGCTTAAATCCAAAAAGCATTCCAGTTCATACAGCTTGGAGTTGGAACATATGCATAATAATGATGATATGGTCAAAACACTGACTTGCCTAATAATTGTGTACACAGAGTAAAGCCACTATTAAAATCACTCCCAATTCAATAGAAAACCGGAAACAGGGAGTTCTGCTGCAAAGAACCAGGTGTGGGTTCGTCCAAGTGGGTTAATCAAAGCTGGAGATATCGAATCTCAGAGTTGGGTTCTGAAAATGTTACAGAAAAAAAAAAAATTGAAAATATATTGCTGCAATGAGGTAGAACATCACCCTGTGCAAACTGCTGGGGTTGAGTTTCACATCTATCCTGCACGCAAATGTAGCCGAATGAACTGAGCTCTATGTTAAAATGAATTGCTGGTTTTCACAGGGCATGTTTCATTGACAGCATCTGAGCTGTGCAAGTTGGAACCAAAAAGCTTGCAAAGCCAAATGAATGTCCCTGCAAGGCTACCTAGTACCTTGCTTTTTAAACTTGGCCACCAGGCTTTTTAATCAGTCTGTTGCACTGGTGTGTTGTCCTTAATTCGTTTATTTTCTCCCGAGTGCTTTTTAAAGTAAAATCCCGATTACATTTGCTATATCCTATTTTTTCACGCATAGCTATAGCATGGGGCCAGAGATGCCACAATTTAGTGTAATAGATTACTTTTCTGGGTTGGGCTGAGTTCACAACTCAAGGGAAGTTCCTCAATATGACCCTAATGACCAGGTAAAAGAAGTTCTGTAATTCTAGATTGTTTCCCATTGTTCCAATTGAAGGTAAAACACTGTAAAACTTTACAGTGGATTTTCTGTGAAATTACAACCTTTTTTACAGTGTAGTAATGTTTTAGTTTTTCATAGATCACTGGTAATTATGAACCTTTTCTGCCTGGTCAATAGGGTCTTACTAAGGAACTTCCCAAAAGTTGGAACTCAGCTCGACCCAGAAAAGTAATCTATTACATTAACTTGTGGCATCTCTGCATGTAATAAAAAAGATTCAAGTATTACACTGCAAAGGGCATGGGGCAAATAGAATTTGACTCTCTGTTTTACCATATTATCACAATGAAACACAGCCCCCCCAAAGATTTTTCTAAAATTTTTACATTTTAGTCATTTAGCAGACACTCTTATCAAGAGCAACTTACAGTAAGTACAGGGACATTCTCCCTGGAGCAAATTAGGGTTATGTGCCTTGCTCAAGGACACAACGACATTTGGCCTCAAACCAGCAACCTTCAGACCACTAGTCCGACTCTCTAACTGCTGAGCCATCTGACCCCCTATATTCCCCCCATCTGCGATTCCATAACTCTCATATTGACATTGAACTAGCCTATATGTGTGGCCTGGAGAACCGCATCACATGGTGAAATTTAGAATTTCTGGGTTGTATACATTTTTGGAAACTATAAACTTTCCTGAATACAAATCCATTTGAATCACTAACATATCTTTATCACAACTGAAGTTACATCATTTTAAAGTTGACATGAGTCAAAATGTGATAAGGGAAAAATGCATTCAAGGATTCCATTCTGTTTCCCTCTAATTCTATTGTGATGCATGAGGGAAACACCAACACACAGCTTGACTGTTTCAAACAGATGGTCACTCTATTTTTAAATATTATCTGTACAAATTATTATACCATACAATAATATATTAAAATAAATGGAAAACGTGTAAAAAATGTACATGCCATTGCGATTACCAATGGTTAACAAAACATATATTATAAACCTAAAGAGAGATGATAATATATGTCCAGTTCTAAAACAGGATATGTAGCTGATCCTATAAATTATATAGCCAACTATTTCTGTTTACCCAAGCATTAAAAAGGCACATCACACCATAGACCTGGATCAAACGCGCATATGTTCCAGTAGCTAACTGGTGAAATAGAAACATGTAGCATGCTAGCTACAGTAGGTGGCTTGTCTAAATTCTAAAAATCTCATTCACTCTAAAAACAAATGTATAGCCTACAACTTTAAAGTTAGTTTAGGTTAGTAGTTCAGCAAGTTTAGTACAGTTGTGTGCTAGCTTAAATGGTTTATCCACTACATCAGCGATGCTCTCCATATCTATCCGATGTGGAGTTAGCTGTCACTATCAATTGATTTCTAATAGACCACTCATGTAGTAATCAATTAATTTAGGTAAATCAGAAGTTGGCAACATTGATCATATTAATGGCAACTAAACTGTCAACAAGCTGCTACTTTGCTGTCTAGTAAGGTGGTTATTGTTTCTTGACTGAATTCAAAGTTCAGGTTCAACTTGGATGGCAAAGATGTGAGGAGGGGGCTCGCTACTGTCGTAGTCCAAACCTCTCGCATCCAGCAATGACAGATACAAGTTACAGGATATACATTGCTTCTTAAAGTCTAACCATATCTGACATTAATGTCACTGTAAAGATGTTTATTATTTTTTATGTTCTTGGATTTCCTGCCAGCTATAACTGATAAGCACAGTGCAGCATGGGCAGATCCCTCTGTTAAAAATTGGGAAATATTTTGGATCATAATGACATTGTGAATTTAAATGTCAGTTTAACTACGAGGCCACATTACTAAGTTCTTAGCAAGTTATTTCATCTTGATTTCATCGATCAGTTATTTGGGTCTGCTGCAGCACTCAAATGAGCAGGCGACATAAGCTTTTGATTTAACATGGCTTGAAAATCTAGTACATTGAAATGAACTGTATTACAGAAATAATCTTTGATTATTTTGTAAATTACAATAAAATTTAGGCTGTAAACTAAATAAAAAATAAAAATGTTGACAGAAAACGTTTTCATTTTTTTTTTACTTGAAGCAAACAATACGTGGGCGTATCTGACTGGTATGAAAAATTTCTGGGGGCGCCGCTGAATGCATGTCTAGGCCATACAGCAGTAGAGACCAAATTCACTGCTTTTTCATAAAAAGTTTAGTTATTAGTCCTAAAACTCTACAGCAAATTGATGAGTAATCCATGGTATTACTATCTTTAGCAGTAAAGTGTGTGGAGGGTCTAATCTAGAGGGAGCATTTGAGTCCAAATGTTTCTGTACATTTTAGTCAATACAATACATGCAGTTCTGCTGAGTGGTAATTACCGAGTTATCAGTCTTCTGTAATGAAAGCCAACAATGCTTGTAATGGAAATGTGATCACCACTGCCCATGCATGGGACCACAAAAAAGCCAACTGTACCAAGGACTAAGGCAGGATTTCTGGCATAGTAATTAACTGAGCTGAGCCATGACAGACTGCAGTGATTTGTCTTGGTTCCAAAAAGGTACTGGAATGTACTGGAAGGACAATGTGAAGCGGTGGACAGAGCTAGAAAAAAGGTTAACATACATGATCCCGTGTAGCTTGCTTGGTATGATGTTCGTTCTAGCAATGCCAGGGGCTGTGGGATCAATTCCCAAAGGGAATTAAACATGTATGAAAATACGTGCACACTACTTCAAGGGGCACCATGTGGAATTCTGTGACCAGCTCACAAAAGCTGTACAAACTGTATTTCTTCATCTTAAAAATCTGAAAAATTATTTATCTGGGACAATAATTCCCTACAGTATGCAGTACTTATTTTGCCATTTCCACAGATATTTCAATCAGGTCATTATGTGTTGTGCTTTCACAGAGTTTGTCAATGGACACACGCATGTCTGTCTTTGATATAAATTATGCATTTTAGGCAGTACTTATCCGTGTATCAAAGAACTGCATATAGTGAATCATTACCCCAAGAATCAACTTATTTATTCCAGATTTGTAAAATATCAAGAAATATAATTATTTATAAATATAGTATTTGTAAGTTGGTCACTTGAAAAAGAATGTAGTTCTGTGTATGGCACTGTCAACATCTAGAAATAGCACCTTTCAATGTAAAAACAGACATCAAAATATGAAAATTGATTTGTGTCAGCATGGCTAGCACAAGCCACTCTAAAGTGTGATAGAATAAAACAACATGTCACTAAGGCAGAGTCTTCAAATCCACCTCAACGACAGATGAATTAATACATTTCTTCTAGGAGATTTCCATTAAGGAAATTATGGATTTGGGCAATGAACCTCAATATAGGATTTTTCTTATGTATAATTAAAAGCAGGATTAGAGGCCTGGGGTCAAATGCATGTTTGGGTTTCAGTATGTTTGTTTGTGGTCATCGATAGATTTTGCTCACAGGCCCGTCAAATCCTCTTCATTACACATAACAATGGATTATTGCACATTTATTAAAAAATAAAGCCATTTATGTTCATGAATATAAAATACATTTTGCTAATTGAACTATAGTGAAGTAAAAAAATACACATGGTAACAGTATGATGTACAGTATAAGATCCATGATATGTAGTGTATACACTAAACATGCATCCTTATGGAGATGGGATATGTGTATTCTTTGGCATGTAACCTAAACAAAGATAGAGCCATGTGCTAACGCCAAGTATTATTCTACACATTTTGACAAGAAAAAAGTTTTTCTTCAATTAAAGATTATGTAATTGCTGAAATATGTTTATATGTTTACAATCCAATTTATTTTTTTAAACTAGCGTTCATGTGTTCCTTTGCTGCACATGATGGTGCTAATGACTCTTTTTGGATGTTCATGCCCAAGGCAACATGTAAAGGTCTCACTAACCCTGGCACAATTTGAGCAGATTGTATTCAATCGCAAAAGAAATTCATCAAATCAACTCTTTCCATATAACTCAGAGTATAGTTCCATCAAAAACAAGCTAAAATAATATGTACAAAATCATGTACGGTACACTTGTAAATCACAGTATGCTTTAGCTCAATCATCTATTATATACATAGAGCTCGTTTCATGCTTTGGCGAAAAAAGACCCAGACAGAAATGCAAAATGAAATGCAAACACAGGATGGGAGAAGAGCTGCCTTCTCTGCTATTATCTCCAGATTATCTCCAGAAGTGGGTCTGTCTGTATCTTCTCTCCTCTCCATATCCTCTCTCACATTTTCCCATCATTCCTCTATCTCTCGATCCAGCGCCTTTCTCTTTCCACACCTCCTTTACCCTCCCACCTCTTTACCTGATACCTCTATCACTCATAAACTCTCTTCTCCTCCTTTTAATTCACTCCACAGCGCTTTTTTCCCTACTCTATCCGTCACATATTTCTCCAAAAAGCCGATTACAGAATATATCCTGTGATGGGTCCCGCGTGGATGGAAGGCTCTCAGAGGCCCTTTCGTGGCCCACAGAATGCTCACCACAGACAGGGATGCATGAGCCCTCAGAGGCCTTCAACAGCCTGACAGACGGGGCATCAGACAGAATCCATCACTGTCACAACAATAACACTACGAGTAAATGGGTTCACTTTGCTAGACAAAGTGCATGCATCCAAAACAGCATGCCACTTCGCTAGTGCACTAGCTCACTGTGCTGGATGTTAAATGCTTAGACAAGCTATAAACCACATCACCATTTCCTGTTTTATGTTCTGTAAATAAACTTTGTGGAATATATAAAATGCCTCAGATAACTTCTAACTCTTAATCAATTCATTTCTGTGAGTATAGCACAACATTACTTTATCAATAGTGCAGAGTGCGTTTATTGAACACCGATAAAGCAGAGTTAGCCAAAGTCTCACAGACATATCGGCCTCACAGCTATGCTAGTAAAGGTCACACCAATACACAAAACTAAATGAATTAAATAAAGTTAAAAATGTCACTTCCTCGAGTAAACATCACCAACAGCTCAATTTACGGTGGAGAGGTAAGACGTGCCTGAGGTTTGTTTGTCTGCTTGTGTGTGGGTGGGTTCTAGCGAGATGGAGAATGTGTCTGTTAGGAGAAGTAGACAGGCAACAAGTATACCATCATTTTTCTAATTTCTATATTAAATAGCTCTCATCTACAGAATAATGGACATGTTGTTTAGTGCTGGACTACTGACTAGGCTAGGAAACTGGTCAAATTAGTCAGTACTGTACAGATGCAACACACCACATTCTCTGAAATAATTGGTCCAAAAATAGCCAACCTTAGTACTGTAGGACATAATGTTTCATGTTTCCAGATCTACCTGACCCAGTACCAGAGGACAAAATGTCTAAAATCACATACTATCCACACTTTATAGTTTGCCCGATTAAGATTAGTATGTCCTAAACCATATTATACAAAAATAGTAATAGTGAACAGATGCCGTCCTCTTTCCAGTGGATTTTCATAGCATGTATGCTTTTTGGCATAGATTTCCTACTACACTTTGCGCAAAGCACAAGGACTTTATTTTACCCACTTGAGAAATATTTACAGAATCTAGCATAATGTCAGGCTTAGCCTTAGCAAGTTAGGTAAGTCAGCAAGAACTGTGCATTATAAAAAAAAGGATCTGTCTAACCGTTGCAGCACAAACATCAGAGCTTTTTAGTTACTGTTTATAAATTAGTCGTTTCTTATTAACATTACTCAAACAGTGCTTAATGTTGGCAAGCACATAACTGAATGATGTGGAAGAATGTGCCAATTTTAGCGCACTACATAACAGTACGTACTTTACCATCACCAGTGCAGTATGCGTTTGTAGTAGGTACGTAGTATGCAATTTAAGATTCAAATAATGTTTCTTGGGTCCAGAAATATTTAACCCAGTACCAGAGGAGCAGTTTACGGTCCAGAACTGCCGGCCCTATGTCTGCCATAGTAATATTGAACTCAATATCTCATCCCACAGTGGTGACGTACTAGCAGCCCATCTTCCCCCCCTTCTCTAACCCATGTCCTCTGTGAGGATCTTCAGGGGGCGGAGCTCTGAGCTGCAGTGGTCCGGCACGTTCACGATTACTGTCCATCTGCTCAGCAGCTTAATAACAGTGAAAAAATGTATTAGAATAACCATAATAGTATTGTGTACTGTGCTGAATGACCGGACAGGGCGGTCTGGTGAGGTCAGGTACCCTTCCCTGTAGCCACAGCGGTCATTTACACACACACACCCACACACACACACACACACACACACAATGTTGTGATGCAGGTTCCATTTATGAGGTCAGCATTCAATGGCGTTCACACTGAAGTGTGAGCATGCAAGTACAAGCTTGCAAGTACACACACACACATCATATTTAATAATGAGTAACAACTCCGCTGAGATTAGCCAGTTTTCGGCAACAACAACAGTATTACTTGGCTTGCCAAGGAGCGTGGGGTTTTGGTCTCCATGTGGGCCCTGTCACCAAAACACCTGGAAATTGGCTGCCCGCTTCCATTACACAAATCTGTTATGGACAAAAACAGCTTCAACACAGCAAGGACCCACCCCAGAGATGGGCTGCTTCCTAAGTGGCACACTCTGTACTTTACTCTTCACTACTTTAGACCAGAGTCAGTGGTTTCACCATTTTACATAGGGTGCCATTTGGAAGTTGTTGTAATGGCTTCTCTAAGCACACCTAGTACAGTAGGCCTTGGAGAAAATACCCAGCATTTCAAACAGAATCCACAGAGCCCCTAACTACTGTATCCTCACTGCTTTGGGAGATTGGACAGGTATTTTATTTTCCCTAAAATTCAAAGGGAGATAATAGTGATGGGAGATTGTTTCACATCCAAATTGAAAGAGGGACATTTTCCAAAAATGTGTGCCACACTCACAGAGGTAGATGGGGAACATCTCTGGCAGAAATTGCCTTCTCACATGGCCATCGTATTTGAAGGCATCCGCAATTTTAACACCCCTATGACCAGACTGGAGCCACGTTAAACCAGGTCACCATGAGGGATCGCTACGCTTACATTATGGAAGCCCTCAATGGCCGAGCTTAAACTCACAGACTATAACGGGTGATGTGTACTCTATCAATCTCTTTGAAGCCAGTGACAGAACACGTTAGCTCAGCTTGCAGAGGGTTGCAACAGGACGAGATGGACCTATTTTACAGACAGGTGAGGGCTGGAGTCTGGCTTCTCTCTTATCTGCTGTAGTTTTCTCTCTTGGCGTACGTGAGTGCATGCATGTTGATGTGTGTTTGTGTTCATCTGTGTGTACAGGCCTGTGCTTGTATGACTGTCTTCAGTGGATAGTTCCTCTCTAAGGACTCAGAGGAGGAAATAGTGTAATGAAGAATGGGTGTGCACGGGACGTCCAAGTGATCAGTTATCTACTGGGCTGTCATGTCTGAGGATGAAGGAAGAGCTACGGCTCTATTTTAGGCAGCACAGGAGTAAAGTGTTCTGATAGTAGACTGCCCCTCAGGCTTTCTGGATCATTGCTCTCACACACACATGCCGGCACTCCTGCACAACTGTGCACTTGTATGCAAACATCCAAGCATATAACCTGAGGCAAGACGACACATATACGCACACTCAAACCACACCCTCCGCACAACCGCTGCCAGGGCTCTGGTCACCATGGCAACAGGTCGATGCCCCTTCCCAGGGTACCGGTCTTAAGCCAGACTGCTACACAGCACATTGATGAGGTTGCTAGCCCGGGGCTGTGGAGGTGCGTGCGTCCTACAGGTCTCTGGGTCCAGTAGCCACAGGCTGGGGTTAATTTAATACGAGCCTAGACCAAATCTGCCCAGGTTGCAGAAGAGCAGAGGGGATCATGACACACACACACACACATACACACGATCAGAGGAGTTCAAAACATAAAAATTCAATATCAATAATTTTACTCACTTCACCACATATTCTTATCCAACTATGCTGGCTGCTGAAACCAGGGTTCCTGAAAATGTATGCGTGTGCGTGTGTGTGTGTGTGTGTGTGTGTGTGTGTGTGTGGGTGGGGTCTAAGATTACCAATACATGAAGCTACCTTGGAGGACAAGGTCCTGAATTACCTGCCTTGTCTGTGTATGCATGTGCGTGTGTGTATATGTCTTTGGCTCCTGAAGGCAAGGTAAATGTAACACCGTTACAGTGTATAGAATGCACCAGAACCAAAGCCAGACATCAGTACTGCCAGTTGATCCTGCAGGTATTTAAAGGTGGTTTAGATAGGGGATTACCAACATGGAGCCAGATGTGGCTTAATCACAATGAAAGGGAGTGTTACTGGAGATATGCTTCCATTTCATGGAATTACAGTGGTTGTTGTTGGGAGGAGAAATTGAGACCTGAATTTAACTGAAGGCACTGAGACTAAGCTTGTTGCATAACTCTTGTTAATGTTAAATATGAAAGCATATGTTTTCCAGTGGTTTAAGCTACTGCCTAGGCTGCACAAGTATTGCTGCAACATGCATTAGACTGCGACCCCTGCTCTTTCAACAAACGTTTGTCTACTTTTCCTCAATATAATGTATTGTTTTTGTGACGGGCAATACAGTGTTATTAACAGTCAGGTTTGTAATCGACGAGTGTGAGTAGCTAATATGTTCTGTGCCAGGAAAAAGAGTACACACTCTATCTGACTGTCCTGTATGACATATCTCAAATACCTGTTTAAAAACACATTTTTCACTGTGGTAGGATGACCTGAACAAATCTGGCCAAAGTTTGCACAGCAGGTGGCATTCATGGGTGTAAGTACAGATGTGGCACCAGGTGAAATACTAGCTTTCTAACTCTCCTGTTCTGCATGACTGCTCCATGGCCCTGACCAACTATAGTTTAGAGGATGGCAGTGTTCCTTGTTATTCTGACCAAACAAACACACACACACACACACACAAACCTACACACACTCTCTCAATAACACAACAATGTTGGTTATTCTCACAGTTTACTGAGCTCTTGGGAACCACAAAAACATACCCAGGTCCCTTAACAGAGTCCTTTTTTACCCTTAGCCCTAATGTAGTGCCTATTCACACCGCCAGAGTTTCATTACTTTTTTCAAGACAATCACGCGTCATCACGGTGCGTTTTATGTGAAAATATACTTTTACAAATAACGCTATAGCTCATTGGCTGTTGACTCTATCATTCTAAAACTTTAGACATATGTTGTCATGACCTCAGGGACATGATAAGAAGTATTTTCAGCCTCTAACTCCAATGTATGGCTTTGTAGTTGTCTTTCAAATAGGATATAGAAAAATAAAACAGAAAATAATTATGCATTTTCTTTATTCCATCTTGTGCCATATTCAATGTGTACATTTATTCTAAATAAATTTTACAAATCCAAAAAATTCAAAGTCTTTATTTAGAAAAATAGCAACGATATGTATCTCCTTTCTTCAGGTCCAGTGTAACTAGAGGTTAACTTCGGGTATGTATTTTTAGGTGGACAATCAGGGGGCAATCCTTAAGAGGTTGATTAAAAGATGGTGTAATATTGCAAGACATGGCAAACAAGTGTGTATATGCAATCCTTTTGATTTTATTTAACTATTTCAATTAGTTGATGAATGTACAATCCAAATGTAGCAACACGGAATACAGGAGATGTATATATGTTTGTTTGCAGGACTCCAGGGACAGAAAATACAGTATCCTTCCATTCATTCCATCACACATATTGTACATTTTTCAGCTCAAAATGTTACTTGATGTTTGGCCTCAATAAATTATTGTGTAATATGACTAAATGCCTGGTGTGGTTCTAATGCAAAGTAAAGCAAATAATTTGTCACAAATTGATTTCAAAATATGAGACATACATTTTGTATTGAATGCATATCTAAATCTGGATTATATGAAACATTAATATTCTACTGTAAAGACAACCAACTTTAGTATAAGAACATATTTTCTTTACAGTGTTGTGTTAGAAAAAAAATCACAGAAAAGGTTAATTACTTTTGGAGGCTGGCTACATTTATCTAGCCTGGTTAAGACCAGACCCTTCTCAGTTCTGACTGAAAGTAGGTCTGGGCAAGGTTCATTCACAGCCCATTTCCAAAGGAACGTCACCAATGGATGGGACTCAAATGCCTCTCGGCGCAACTGGATATATTAGACTTTTGCCGAGTCGAGTCAGCAAGACTGCGACAACATTTCTTTTAGATATGAAGGCTTCGAGTGTTGTTCTTTGCTTGGTTTTTAACAAAAAGCAAACGTTTAAATCACTTAAAACAGCTGATTCAAACAAGTGAAATTGCGGATGTTCCATTGCAGCAGCCATCGTTGTAATTGTCTGCTTCAACCAATGACAGTATAAAGCTGCGCTATCGTCATCGTATAAAGCCCGCCTCAACGGTTGTGATTAGTGCCTCGATTTGGAAAAATTTGAATTGAGCTCTTGGCCAGACTGACTTGCAGAGCAAATCAAAATTTGCTGGAAGTCTGTCAGGGTTCTCCCAGGCTACCATTTAACATAAAACAAAAATAAATTACAGATTATTTTACAGTAATAACCTGAACAAAAAATGGCACATTTGTCTTTGTGGAATGGATGATCGCAAGTAAGGGTCAGTCAGAGATCAGACAGGAATGCTGAGCTTTCCAAACTTCACAGGCGAAGGGGAAAAATCTAAAATATATCTAACATATGTTTATGCTATACCTAAATCGCTTGAAGTAGGTCAAATTATTTTACTATCTCGCTCAGCAGGCAGCTCGCTCAGGAGAGCAGGGTCGAGGTAGCGCGTGAGTATATGGACGTGTCCCGCTATGCAAGAGATACATTTGTGAACAGAGTACTTGCGTGAACAAAAAATTGTCTTTCACATTGAAAACTCATAAATAGGGAAATTCAATTGCTTTTGGTCCATAACATTTTGTATAACAAAAGCCAGCTGCATGATTTCCAAACATTTCTCTGCCAACAAGGAGAATGCCAGCTCGCATATCTTCATGTTCTCAGTTTAGTCTGCGAGGTGGCGTTAAAATTGTCGAAATAATAATGCAGACTTCTTTTTCCAACGGCACAATTTGCTCTATTAATACATTCCCAATCAGCGGAGGTTGTCAGATTAAGAATATAATTGATAGAGCCATGCTGTTATGAATTTAGAAGTCTGCATTGACAACCTGGATGCTTCAAACACTCGCTTTATTCGCGGGTCCTATTCGGTTTGGACACGCGAGTGGATTTAAATTGTTCAAGCATCCAACTAGAAGCTAATTTCACGCTCAATTCGCGTTCGGTCTGAATGTAGCATTAGTCAAGTTGCCTAGTTAAAGACTAGTAGAATTCAGTAAAGAAAACATAAGCACATCCGGGGCCTCGGACAATAGATACGTCCTTGCTCTTATGTTCTAGTGTAATCCTTTTGAACATTCATTGACAACTGTGTTACCTTCATAACACATTTTAAACTGTAATTATTCTTTAATTTTCTGTCCATGACCTCCATGTCATGTGATCAATACCGCAAATCAAATCATCTATACTACGTGGCACACTTCATTTCTAGATAAATCAATAGGTCTACTTTTCAACATTAGTTGCATAGTGTAGTTCATTAGTGTCCTTCCCTCATGCATGGCCCTGTTATAGACTGTGGTACGTGTGGAAAGACCACTAGATGATATCCTACTCTAGGAGGTTTAAAAGCTGCTATCATCCAAGCCCCAGGGGAGGCTTGACTCACAGAGCACAGGGCAAGGTTTAAGGCATCACACGAGACCACATGGGGTGCAGCGATATCTCAGTCCTGCCAGCCAAAGTCATGTCTGTGGTGTGTCCACGTAAAGCTATTATGTGTGTGTGTGTGTGTGTTGGATAAGCTATCCTGCAAATCCTGGTTTCACCAACCTACATACCACTAAACTCCCAAAGCCGGAACATGTAGCATTAACGTCATCTGTTCAAAGGAAGTCCCCAAGCATTGGATGCACCATTCACATAGTTTCATCACAGGAAGGAAATAAAATCTGTTCCGATGGTGCAATGAAACTGATGTCACAGAGTTCAGTCATGTACGTACGTATGTTCTGCCATTTTGTCCTTACTCTCACTTTCCTTACCTCTCTGTATCTCATTCTCTCTGTCTCACAGACCCCTAGCCTAGCGTGTCAGATGTTTTTTTACACCACATTAAAAATGCCCGGCCCCTGCCATTAATAACAGCATCAGGCCGGTCAAAGTGTCACGGCGTATCCTTCATGCTTGCAGCCTGCCGCGCTGTGCCGCCTCCCACCTGTGTGGCCCGCTCCATGAATCTTTATCATCCATACAAACCGGTGTCATCAATTACAGTGCCACTCCTCCCACACCTTCATTTTATACATCTAAAATACCTTTTTTTCCTGCCTGTCATCACAGTGTGTATGTGTGTGTTTGTGTGTGTGTGTGTGTGCGTGTGTGTGTGCATGTGTGTGTGCGTGTAGGATGTGTAGCTCAGATTAATGGCTCATCACAGCATATTTCCAGTTTCGTTTTCCTCCTTGCAGTGAAAAGGTGTTTTAACCAAACTGAAGTTAAAAGAAGGCAGTGCGCGGTAAGGTCCACAACATAGCACCATGCTGAGAAAAGAAACAGCACTTCACGGGTTAAACACACAAAGGCTTCAAAATGTATATTAATCATAATATTATTAAGATGCCAGCTTTATAAACAGCCCAAGAACACTATACGCACACCGACATCTTGTAGGCAACCAGCTGCAGACCTCCATTTCAGCCTGTCGGTTGGAGTAGTTTAACATGACTCGCCGTTCTCCACAGGCAGCGTTCTTGTCACGCATAGCATGCAGGTTCTCCGCTAGAGCAATACGCTATGCTAATGTATTCCATTAAAGCATCAGATGCAGCGACGCTTGAGACAAGACTTGAGTTTATTACATGTGAAAGACAGAGACAACATTTCTGTTATATTAGAGCCAGCTCATGCTGACAGATACACGCGTAGACAGACAGAATGACAGATAGACAAACCACTTGTTAATGAAAACCTGATTGCATCCTTGTCCATTCCATCTAATCTCTTCTATGGTGAGTGTTAGAGAGCGGGCGATAGAGAGAGGCAAACGAGTCTAGCTGGGCTCTTGGCCGAGAGTATGCTTCTTCGCTAGATCTATTTTATCACAGTAAACATGCCGGGACTTGTTGAGTTGATTCCACCCGCCCTCGTATTGCTGCACTGTCCACGGTCTTCTCTATTACTTTTTAAGTGTGTCCCTCAGGGCACTATATCATGGCTCCCATCGATTAGCTTGTTCTTTAATGCTGAGTAGGAGAATGTATATAGCCAAGGTTTGACGTTTTAAAAGATGTAGCAAGACGATATCACACAGGCAATGCAATCAGTGTAGGGAGGAATACGACCTGCATTCAATGTTGCAGACAATGTACGCTTTTGGAAAAGACTGCTAATTCCTCTTGTGATACAATGGTGAACAACAATAAATTGTGAAGCCGCGATGAGCCTTTGGTGAAGACAGAAAGGGAGCTGGGTGTGTGTGTTGGTCTACGGGAGGTAATGATCTATAGAGGAGACACCTGGGGGATATATTACCCCTCTAGTGCCTCATGGATCCTAGGTTAGTGCCCATAGGAAACAGGTGGCCATGAAGACCAAGCTGAAGCGCAGATGACAGAGGTCTTCCACAGCCATCCTAAAACGCCATTTCACAGCTGTTCATCACTCATCTTTAGCTTCAGAGGGAATCTTCAAAACTCACAGTCTATGGAATATTACCAAATGAATATCACACACATGCACACACACATGCACACACACATGCACACATAGAGAAGTAAAATACACACAGTGTGCTCGTAATCTAGATGACCATGACAAAACAATGGGCAAACACCTAGGATCAGACGGACAATAACTTTCACTGGAGATAATGGAATAATAACTCTGTGTAATGTTATCCTGGATGGTGAATGGTGAAGTGCTCCATAGTGAATGATGAATCTCTCAGCTCAATGCTGTGATTATAATGGCCCAGAGCATCAACACCACCGTCCAATGAACTCTACTAAACCAACAGCCCACTTCCATCCCGTTGGCTTGGTGACAAATGGCACCCTATCTCCTACACCACTACTACCCTATGGCCCCTGGTCATATGTACAGTAGTGTGCTATTAAGGACATGTAATGTCATTTGGGCCACATCCAGAGCTTGTTTTAATTGTTGCGTTGCAGTGCTGCGTTAATAAAACATGGCATGGAGATACATCTTTGTTAAAGGTACGTCTGGGTGGCTCTGGCTAAATTATGCATTAACATGTTGTTCCGTTCTTGTCTTTCTCTCTGGGTATGCATGTGTGTTTGTGTGTGCGCACACGTTTGTGTGCTCAAAGTTGAGTCTGTGTGTTTGTGTGCGTTTATTGTTTACCACGGTCGATTTGCAGACAGCAAATTGTTCATTTATTTTCACTACACGTAAA
>JACXGM010005127.1:32500-35929 GCA_016801145.1 Umbra pygmaea
TACAGGATATACTGTAGCTACAAATATATATTTACAGTTCATCTACACACCTAGACCTTGGAATGCTATATCTAGATGCAGGGTACTAAACCCTAATTCTGTTCACCTGTCTTACCCTGTCTACCCATCACCAAGTGCCTCAAACGTTCCCATAATGCACTGTATATTTTATTTATGCTCTTTCCCCGTTCTTATTGCCAGTTTGTGATTACAGAGTGGATCCAGAGTTGTTTTGTTTTCCTGTTATCCCAGTATCTGTTCCAGATTCTCTGTGTACCAAACCTGTGCCTGCTACGACCTGATATCTGCCTGCCGTCCGCCTGTACCTTTAGTTACTATGTTCTCTGTGTATCGGACTCCTATGCCCACAAACTGATTCTGCCTGTTGTTTCTGTCTGAGTAAATATGTGAAATATGCACATGTACTTGATGTGTCTGCATTTTGGTCTCTGATACAGGGAGATGCATAAACAGGTAGACTCAATTATTAAGAGAGTCATTTGTGAAATTGATCAATAAAATGTAATTTGGTAGGGTGAAATAAGGCCAGCTATAAAGTGCACAAGCCTCAGATGTCTCACAAGAAAAAACAACAAAAGAACGTACAGACTAAAAAAATAATATAAAAAAGAACATCAAATATATATATATACATGTATACAGGTCCTTCTCAAGAAATTTGCATATTGTGATAAAGTTCAGTATTTTCCATAATGTAATGATAAAAATTAAACTTTCATATATTTTAGATTCATTGCACACCAACTGAAATATTTCTGGTCATTTATTGTTTTAATACTGATGATTTTGGCATACAGCTCATGAAAACCCAAAATTCCTATCTCAAAGAATTACCATATTTAATCTGACCAATAAAAGAAGTGTTTGTAATACAAAAAAGTCAACCTTCAAATAATTATGTTCAGTTATGCACTCAATACTTGGTCGGGAATCCTTTTGCAGAAATGACTGCTTCAATGCGGCGTGGCATGGAGGCAATTAGCCTGTGGCACTGCTGAGGTGTGATGGAGGCCCAGGATGCTTCAATAGTGGCCTTAAGCTCATCCAGAGTGGTGGGTCTTGCATCTCTCAACTTCCTCTTCACAATATCCCACAGATTCTCTATTGGGTTCAGGTCAGGAGAGTTGGAAGGCCAATTGAGCACAGTAATACCATGGTCAGTAAACAATTTACCAGTGGTTTTGGCACTGTGAGCAGGTGCCAGGTCATGCTGAAAAATGAAAACTTCATCTCCATTAAGCTTTTCAGCAGATGGAAGCATGAAATGCTCCAAAATCTCCTGATAGCTAGCTGCATTGACCCTGCCCTTGATAAAACACAGTGTCAATGATGGCCTTCTGGACAGCAGTCAGGTCGGCAGTCTTACCCATGATTGCGGTTTTGAGTACCGGAGTGAATGGAATGGTGCGCAACGAACAAAACCAATTGTTTTTATGATTTGCACACATTCCATTCACTCCGGTTCTGAGCGTAATACGAGCCCGTCCTCCCCAATTAAGATCCACCGACCGCGGCTGATATATATATATACACACACCTAAAGGATTATTAGGAACACCCATTCAATTTCTCCTTAATGCAATGATCTACTCAACCAATCACATGGCAGTTGCTTCAATGCATTTAGGGGTGTGGTCCTGGTCAAGACAATCTCCTGAACTCCAAACTGAATATCAGAATGGGAAAGAGAGGTGATTTAAGCACTTTTGAGCGTGGCATGGTTGTTGGTGCCAGACGGCCCGGTCTGAGTTTTTCACAATCTGCTCAGTTACTGGGATTTTCACACACATCCATTTCTAGGGTTTACAAAGAATGGTGTGAAAAGGGAAAAACATCCAGTATGCGGCAGTCCTGTGGGCGAAAATGCCTTGTTGATGCTAGAGGTCAGAGGAGAATGGGCCGACTGCTTCAAGCTGATAGAAGGGCAACTTTGACTGAAATAACCACTTGTTACGGCTAAGGTATGCAGCAAAGCATTTGTGAAGCCACAACACACACAACCGTGAGGCGAATGGGCTACAACAGCAGAAGACCCCACCGTGTACCACTCATCTCCACTACAAAAAGGAAAAAGAGGCTACAATTTGCAAGAGCTCATCAAAATTGGACAGTTGAAGACTGGAAAACTGTTGCCTGGTCTGATGAGTCTCAATTTCTGTTGAGACATTCAGATGGTAGAGTCAGAATTTGGCGTAAACAGAATGAGAACATGGATCCATCATGCCTTGTTACCACTTTGCAAGCTGCTGGTGGTGGTGTAATGGTTTGGAGGATGTTTTCTTGGCTCACTTTAGGCCCCTTAGTGCCAATCGGGCATTGTTTAAATGCCACGGCCTAGCTGAGCATTGTTTCTGACCATGTCCATCCCTTTATGGCCACCATGTACCCATCCTCTGACGGCTACTTCCAGCAGCATAATGCACCATGTCACAAAGCTTGAATCATTTCAAATTGGTTTCTTGAACATGACAATGAGTTCACTGTACTAAAATGGCCCCCACAGTCACCAGGGCCCGTATTCATAAAAAATCTTAATGCAAAGAGTAGCTCCTAGTGAGAAAATTCTAAGAAAATTCTTAGAAATGTGGGCGTTTATTCTTAAAATTAAATAAAAATCCTAGTAAAGAAAAAAGTAATTTAGAAAGCATCTTAACTCTTAAAAGAGGTCCTAAGGTAAAAATTGGTAGGAGTACGAGGACTTTTAAGAGGCTTAACAGTTCCTTCAGTAGAGGAGAAAACGGCAGAATTACGAAGAGGGAGACGAAATGTGTTGCAGAAAATGGATGACAGTGAGTCAATTTGAAGGTATAAATTAGATCGTGCAGGGATCATGTTTGTGACCGATCTTATTAGAGACACGCTAACATCTCCGACACAGTGCAGAAATGTCATAGTGCCAGAAATGAAAGTTATCACTACATTAAGATATTTGGCAACTGGGAAAATGCAACAATGTAGCAGTGATGATTTGGGTCTGTCACAACCTTCTGTGAGCAGAGTGATTACACAAACAATTACAGCACTTTTAGAACCTCTTATTGTGTCGCAGTAATTTCCCTTCCACTGGAAATTCCCACCTTGCAGGCACAAAAAACTAGAGGTCGGCTAATTAATCGGATTGGCCGATTAATTATGGCCGATTATGAGTTTTCAAAATAATTATTAATCGGCATTTTTGCTCGCCGATTATGGCCGATACTTTTTTTGGGGAGAAACCACTTCCTCTAGTGTTACAATTCCATAGCAAATCACGTGAAAACTGTGTGCAGCCAGCCAGCGCATCTGTCGTGAGCTAGTCTGGAGGAAATTGTCATTACAGAGAAGCCATGGTAAGTTTGTAGTTAGCATGAAAGGAGATCAATTAAAATCAGTCGCATATAATCACTTGTGTTGAACAATGTAATAGCT
>JACXGM010005128.1:0-13007 GCA_016801145.1 Umbra pygmaea
TTGCCTGTGACATATTTCTGCCTTGGATAATCCCTTTTGTACCTTAGCCATAACTCTTGTGTTTTGCTATTCTGGCCTGAACCCTGCTGTGTTTTGTTCATGAGTTTGCCTTGGATACTGTCAGTGCTTTTGCCTTGGGAAGATAACTGTTCAAAATAAACATTGTTAATTTTTACATTGGAGAAGTGATTCATTACAGTCTATTCGGGTAACTGCCCTACACATAACACAAAGCTTATTTTTTCAAAACACTCACCCTTTGATTTCATAAAAAAATGTTAACGTTAAAAAATTATATAAATCTATTATGTGGCTTGACTTTTTGACCCACCCATGTCAAAACACTTCTGGTTTAGTCAGCTAACTGCCCTACACATTACACATAGCTTATTTTTTCAAAAAACCTACACTTTCGTTTTATAAAGACTTTTTAATGTAAATAAATGCTATAAATCTATTATACGGCTTTTTTTGTCATAATGTTTGAAGTCCAAACATATCAGCACACAGAGGCACCACCGTAATTAAGATGGAAGGCAATGTGCAAAGTCTTTCCAAAAGCAAATTTACCATGCATGATCTATCGCTAGCGTGTTACACATGAGAGCATAGAGGTGCCTCATCAAGGCAAAAATATTTCATTTTAATTTAGCTTTAGTTCTGCCTAACATTCTGTACTTTTCACTATCATTCAAATGACAGCTCTAAGCCCTACACTGAATAATCTCTAAACTGACACATTTCTTAACATACTGGTATTACTACAAAGACATCATTTTTGAATTTCTTAGTTGTCAATATTCTTAGTTGTCAACTTCCTAGTTGTCAATATTGAGATTATCAGACTGTATAACCTGAAGAAAAATGCAAAACAACAAAAAAAACAAAGAACTGTTACCAATTTTGATGATGAGGAACATTTTAACAATCAGAGTGTGTGCTTTTTTGTGGTTAAACGGTCAGCCCCATAATGTAATTTTTTATATTTGATCAACTTTTAAGATAAATTATGAACTGCTTCATCATCATTGTGTTTAAACATGCACGTTAGTAACCAGTGTTTTATGCAAGTTATGTTTTACTGGCCATTGTCCCGGTAATGAAAGGTTATATACCGTCCCAGATATATTTTTATTTATAAGGCCTTGGATTTCGAGCCCTGGCCGGAGCAGCCATTGCGCAAGTATTTGCGCAGCCATTGCCAAGTATGTGCAGGTATGTGCAAGTATAGGCTACACTTATTTACACATAATCCACAAGATCAATTGAGCATCACACGTGAGTGACTTTGCCCACCTGTTACTGCGTTTCATCGTTGGGAGGTGGATCAGTGAGTAATGCCTCCTGTGCGTTATGGATGAGCCAGAGTCAGGCTCACAGAGACAATTGCATTTTCCCATGCCAATCTTGTAGTTGCACAGCACAGCGAGAATAATTTATCTGTGGTGAGTAATCCGTGCAATATTAACCATTTAGCTACAGAGGGTGACATGCATTTCCTGAGTGATTTGACACCCTCAAGTTTTGGCGGATTAAGTAAGCATTAACACACGACAGACTGTGCGTTGCCAGGGAATAACCGTACACCTCAGCAGTGTAGAAAGCCACGAGGCTGAAAGCTGAGCGGAGGTGTGAAAAACTGCGTAGGTGTGCGGTTATTCCCTGGCAACGCACAGTCTGGAGTGTGTTAATGCGCTTATAAAACGGTTGCCAACATTTTATTTGTGAAATAAATCCTTTTACTGTTGCCATGTTACTATGCCACAAATCAAGTATAGTTCCTATAAAACGGATCATTTAGATTGTTTATAACAATGTCTAAACACTTATGTACAGTTTAATTTAATTTAAATGGCATTCGTTAGCCAATTTGCTTTAGTGATGCATTTTTTATGCTATTCAAATGTTTAGGTGATACAGACCTTACTGTCAACATCAATCAGCCTGCTATAGCTACTGTACTGACGACACTATAGTTAACGTAGTCAAGCCAACATCTGTGCAGTTTTGCATTGCAATCGCGTTTCTTTGAATTTTGTTTCTGGACATTTATATACAGCCATCAAAAGCCACATTGTGCAATCTTGTCTGGAAACGAAACGTTATGAAAACGGACTTCCATGTATTATGCAGGTGCTGTCATTAACAGGCTATAATTAATAAAACTATTAATTAATATTTGTTCCCAGTTATTAGATAGTAAAATAGGCTACTTCAGTATTTGTACTTAAGTATTTGACCAACTGGTAGCCTATATTTTACGAGGTCAAGGATTATTAACTGTCTGTGCGTAAAAGTGTTATAGTCTCTGCGGCTTGAAGTAGATGGTAGTTTCCAAAATATCAACGTATTTATAAATGGTCAAATCTAAAAATTCGATCCTTTCTAGATTTCTCACTGCTGTCAATTTTAAATTCGGATCTTATGAGTTAAAAGAGAAAAACTGTGAGGGTAATATCTGTTCCATTCCATAGGATATCATCTTTTCCAAAGAACAACCTGATGGTAATATCGATTTTTTTTAACATGAATGAATTAAGCATGTGAATAGCTAAAGGTAAATGCGAAAACTAATTTCTACTAGTTAATAAAATGTTTGCTTATGTTTTTGTTTGCATATGTGGTTTAAACACCTTTCTGTACATTACCTTGGAAAAATTAACTCACTATAAGGTTTGCACAGAACGTCGTTGTTTATCCCTAAATCTTTTAGCCTATAAACTGTTCACTTGACACAGTCGTCCGCTGTCAAATTGCGGTATTCATTTCAGTCGCATTGCACTTGAACATAATAGCGTTCATCATCAGAAAAATGCAGTTAATTTAATTCGCACTATTTTTACAAATAATGTAATAGCACACATAAAATGTGTTATTAATATTAGGATGATTTCAACGACAGAGGGATAGAGATTATTTAATTTGCTAACAACGTGTAGGAAAACAATTGTAGGCTATATGCCTCAACAATTTACAGAAAATATATATAAAAATAGGCAGAACAATAATTTCAGGCAACTTGTAAGTCTTATTCAAATAGCCGTTTTCATAGAGAAGTAGCCTATCTTAATTTCACCGGTAGTCTATCGTCATTCCTATTCCATAATGTTAGTGGTAGGTCAGACAGGCTAACGAGCAGCCACCGGTGTATTGACCGGTATTGACAATGACAGCCACTAGATAGCTATCACTTCGACACGAAAACACACTTTATTACAAAAAAGATTAGATTACTTCAAACCTGTGGCTGGTTAGCATGTCTACATCAGTGACAAACTTTTTGTGGTAAGTGAATGATAAAATCGTTTTTATTTTTTAGATGGTCTTATTTGGAAGTTGGTGTTGAGATTTGAAGCGAGAGGAATTGTCCGCCATGTTTTTTATTTGTTCAGCTCCTCAGGGGGGCGTAGTGATACTTTTCGATTACATACTAAGTACTTCAGTGAAAAGGCAACATTCTACAGTGCGGATATCAGGGCATTGTCATAGGCTTGGAATGCATTTTTAGCCAATCAAATTGCAGATATCACCGGACCCGTTTTGTAAACCGTTAATAGCATTTCCCGTTTCGGTTTTGGCATGAATCGTCCATCGGTGATCAAACTTTTATTGGAGTAGGTAATTATGTTTTTTGTAGTCAACATCATAGACATTTGACAGTAACTGTAGTGGAAATTTAATTTTGTAATGTTTGGTGACTTTTATGGTAGCCTGGAGGAACCCCGACGGATTCAGTCAAATTTAGATTCTCTGACCAAGAGCCCTTTCAAGCCCATTTCCAATTTTTCCAAATCGAGGCACCAATCACAACCGTTGAGGCGGGCTTTATACAATGACGATAGCATAGAATTATACTGTCAATGGTTAAAGCAGACAATAACAATGATGGCTGCTGCATTGGAACATCCACAATATCACTTGTTCGAATCAGCTATCACGTCTGTTTTAAGTGATTTAAACGTTTCTTTTTTGTTAAAAACCGAGCAAAGAACAACACTTGAAGCCTTCATATCTAAAAAAAGACTTGACTCGGCAAAAGTCTGATATATCCAATTGCGCCGAGAGGCATTTGAGCAGCGTCCGTTGGTGACGCCCCTTTAGAAATGGCCTGTGAATGAACCTTGCCCAGACCCATTCTCAGTCAGAGCTGAGAAGGGTCTGGTGTTAACCAAACTAGAGTTAAGGCACTTTTCAGTTTTCAGAATTTGCCACGTTACAGAGCCAGGCAAGACATTGCAGATGGCCCGCACATTCTCATGTCTGCTCAAAGGTTTCCGTGAGGGCCAGTAGATTCTCACGTCAAGTACATTTTTATACATCACACTTGTGCATGAAAACCAGTGTACAGAAGCTTTTCGTGCATACGCAACATTTATACGTGAAGTCCCTGGACTCTATTCTCTCGTTAGGATGTGTAAATAACACCTGACCTCAAACCCCTCATTTGTATGTGTATATATAACACCTGGACTCAGCCCGCATTAGTATGTGTTGTAGTAGTTGTGTGCCATGATGACTTCACAATTGTGCTGTGATTTCTTTCAAACTCTGATGTGTTATTTTTTGGGGGGCAATTTATGGAGCGCTTTGATCCCATATAAAATGTAGTTAGTTTCTGCCATATATTCACACAAGTTTTAAGCAGGCTAGTTGGATAAACCATGCCCAGAATAATTTTTTGTTTGTTTGATTGCAGACAAAAACATTTAAGCAGCGCTACAGCCTACATGTACAGAATTGTGCAGTAAGTATAATTTGGATAGCCAGGGAGAATGGACAAGGTAAGGAATTGCATATACAGGTAGGACATTTTCAGTTTGTGTAATCACTGTAATGTTCAGCTATAGTCAGTGCTCAAAGTTGGGCGGTACTCACCGGTATGCAGTACCTGGACTTTTACATTTTACTCTTAAGCGTACCTGCACTTTTCCTTGTGTACCGATACTTCTCGCATGTACCGATACTTCTTGTCAGTGTCAGAAAGATTGGTAATGATCCTAATGTTACATAAACTACACTACCCAGAGGGCACTATGTGACTTACTTCACATCTCTTGACAAATCACGTAAAGGCAAGCAGTTGGCCTACCGTATCAGAAGTTTGCTTCTCCACGGACGCTATTTCGAAAAAGCTGTCTGCTGCCTGCGGCTGCCGCCTGACCCTAACAGATTTTTCAGCTAGAAACTTAAAAGAAGTGTGTCTTTTTGTAAGTCGTTATGTTAGCCTGGCTTCAGAAGAGGTCCTAGAGGCGTCAATAGAGGTCCAAGTCCAACCAGAAACATCAGGTATGATTTGTGGGCTGTGTTTTAAACAAACTAATTAAAACCCTTCATAGTCCCCCGACATTATAGAGCATTAAGCACTATTATCTAATGAACCATACATGCTTGGTACCATTGGAAAGAGGATGATCAAATGAAAGGAATGAGTGGTGGCTAATCCCTGTGGGTTAAACACAGCCAGAGCTATGACGCCTCAAATTCGGTCATGTTTTTTAGATGGTCGCCTTTTTTACTAAACACATTATAGACAGAAAGTAGAAAATAGCTGGTATTTCAAAAATGTATAGAAATATAGTAATGTGTATATAATATAGAAATGGGTGCAGAATATTAATGTTGACTTGTTTGTATGGATTCCAAACTTTGCACACTGGTCCAGGAGCCCTGGGGACCTGACAATATGCATTAAAAAGCATTTTTTGATCATGGTTTAAATGCTTTTACACATAAAAAAAATATATACATGTTCTTTATTTTTTTTGGGATAAATATTTAATAAAACAAAATTCAATGACCCAGGACGTGGGATTTCATTCACCCATGTTGTAGCCATGGGTCTGTTGAGTCCAAAACCATAAGACACTTCATTGTAGGTCATAGTATGACCTTTCCAGAGGCCAAAAGGTCAACGTTGTGCAAGGCGGACCTAAAAACCCTTAGACCGTGAAGGTTGATGTAAGAGGAACTGCTAGCATTAATGAGGAGTCTGCAGCTACCAACCTTAACCTTACCTTAGTAAATGACACCGACATCAACAATAATGTGAATAACAAAACACATGGATGGCCTGACTGTTAGTCAAGGGACACACAAACACACACACACACGATTTGTTTAAATAAATACATTTATGTTGTTATAGATAACAATAAATTGTTGTTGTACCACCAACACCTCCAAGTTTTGCTTTACACTGTAGAAATCTTAAATGTCATAATGATTTGCCAATGCAAGAGAGTACCAGCAACTTTTTTTATCCACTGCAAGCACTGGCTATATTTCATTAAAATGTCTCTCTTTTGGTGTTTACTGAATTATGTTTTGAAATGAGGGATATAGCAGTGAAATATAGTCATGTGTTGACCAGAGGTGTCCAATCTCAATAGCATATAAAGTAATTTATTTTGTACTGTCAAGTTTGAATTGTCACGTGAAAATTGCTCTAAGATGTCTGCATGTTTTGTGAGCTGAACGTAATGAAAGAGGAATGGTTAAAAAACAGGCCAACTATAGCAGATTGCATCATTTTGGCAGTGTGTGCTTTATTTCAAATGCGAGTGTTTGTCCAGTATTTACAGACATACCGATCAGGCTGAGCTAAAGTGTGTGTGTTTGTGTGTGAGAGAGTGAACCTGGATTCTGGCTGATGTGTATAGGGTATGCGTGAATGTCAGTGTGCTGTATGTTAGATAGGGTGTATGGTTTGCTAGTCAGGGACTACATTTTGTTAGGAATACAATTGTATATAGCCTATTGTTTCCATTAACCTATGTAAGGCATATTCTTTATATGAAAGTGGTTAAATCAACTGATATTTAACATGTTTTTTGTCTTGCCTTGCACATTGATGTTCAACTACTTTGTTGAATTAACTAGATATTTGTTGTGAACTGAACGTTCGATCTGTTATCTTTTCTGCATTATTTGTATTAAGTGACTACATACAACTCTGGAAAAAATTAAGAGACCACTGCAAAAAGAAAGTTCCTCTCATTTTACAATTGCTAGGTATGCACGTATGTATTTGGGACAAATTAACATTTCAGTTTGATTCTATAAACTACTGACAAAATTTCTCCCGAAGTCTAAATAAAAATATTGTCATTCAGAGAATTTATTTGCAGAAAATGACAACTGGTCTAAATAACAAAAAAAGGTGCAGTGATGTCAGACCCTGAATAATGCTAACAAAGAGGTTTTCAATCGGGTTGATTTTAGAAAAAATTGCAGATGTCTCTTAATTTATTCCAGAGCTGTATATCATGAACTTGATCAGTGTTTTAGCAACCTGCTACTAGCTACATCCCATTACAGTAAGGAAATATCCATAGTTACAACTGTAACATTTTTTGCTAGTTTCAATTATTAAGCGTAAAATGTGTTGGATATCCTTGATATTTTTGATCCCACCCAAGTGTGTCGTGTCCTAAAAAACATTGGGAAACACTTGTGTATACAACACCTGGACTCTATCCTCTCATTAGTATGTGTATATAACAACTGCACTCAATCCCCTCTTTAATATGTTTAGATAACACCTGGACTTGGACAGACTCCTTCTGTGTCCACTTATTACCGGTTATTGTTTGCACGTCCGTAAGTATTGTTACACTTTATTTGTAGGCCATATTGCCCTTTGGTTTTAGTTCTGTTTATTCTAATCAAAATACAGTTGGACTACAGTTGGTTTCTACTTCAATTTATCTGGGTTATACATGACATACAGTGTATTCCAAACATTTTTGCAAAATTCCATGTTTGGGGTAAATTAAGTTATAGCCTATATTAAAATGGTTTTAATATATTATTCTGGTCACTACTGTACACACAGTATCCAATAATAACAAAGAGAAAACATTATTTTAGTAATGACTATACATTTATTGAAAATGAAGTAAAAAAATATAGTTTAAATAATATTATATAGTATTAGCTCCTGAGTCAGTTTGGCAGTGATAACAGCTTTGAATTTATTTCAGCATGCCTTAGCTTTGCAAAACAATATTTTGGTATTTTCTCCGATTCCTTCTAACATTTTCTGAAGCTCTGTCGGAAATTTTGCATTGGTGTACAGTAATATTCCAAGAGTTTTCAAAGATTCCCAATAGGTTTTGGCATTTCTGCAATTCTAGCAGTGGTTTGGTTGAATGCTTGGTGTAATTGTCCTGTTGAAATGTCACAGGTCTCCCAGTCCTTCACCATGGGCTGTAGCGCTAATGTAGCACTTTGCATTATGGTCAAGGAGTCACATTGTAATCTCATCAGAACAAGTCATATCATGTACTTGGAGGTAACATTGACCATCTTGCAACTGAATGTTTGCTGATTGGTCAAATCTTAAATGATAATTGGACACGAAAAATGTGGTTGGAAAAAAACTGTTTGGGGAGGAGGTTCTATCTGTTCATTCTCACATAGTCTAAACTGGTGAAATCGATTAAATTCATTACTTCCCTCAAAATTCTACAAACAATACCCCATAATGACAATGTGAAAGAAGTGTGTTTGAAATCTTGGCAAATTTATTAAAAATAAAAAACAAAAAAGTACATGTACATAATTATTCACAGCCTCTGCTCAATACTTTGTTGAAGCACCTTTGGCAGCAATTACAGCCTCAAGTTGTTTTGAGTATGATGCTACAAGTTTGGCACACCTATTTTTGGGCATTTTTTGCAGGACCTCTCAAGCTCCATTAGGTTGGAGGAGAAGCATCAGTGCACAGACATTTTTAGACCTCTCCAGAGATGTTCAATTGGGTTCAAGTCAGCTCTGGCTGGGCCACTCAAGGACGCTCACAGAGTTGTCCTGTAGCCACTCCTTTGTTATCTTGGCTGTGTGCTTAGGGTCGTTGTCCTGTTTGAAGATGATCCTTCGCCCCACAATCAGTCATGCTGACTGACGCCATTTCACCGTTTTGTCCCAGATTTTTCTCCCCTCCCAATTCCCACTGACCCTGCCTTGTCGGCAGCTCCGCAATTCCTTGGGCAGATGCGGGATAGCGAGGGGCACCTGCATGGTTCATCCAACCACATGGATGAACCATGCCACTGATTCATTTCGCATTGCTCATCCAACATGGAAGCCTTTAGGTCAGATCATGCACAGGATGATTACACTCAACAACTATACTTCTGTGATTGAATTTACAGGCGCTCCATCTGAACACAAGGAGTTGCTGGAGATCGGATGTGGCAAGGTACTGTAGATGTTTTCGTCTTATCTATCCCAAATCCGGGGCAGCGCTATGTCAATTTGTGCTGCCCCGTTCTGATGCTCCGGGGAAAGCCAGAGAACCCAAAGCTAGGCTCAAACCACTGACTATTATGACGTAGACTGTCCTGCAATGCAGGGACTTAGCCCATTAAGCCACACAGACTCCGACCATTTTACCTTTCTATTTTATAAAAATATGAACAGCTATGCATTTTGCAAAGGATGAAAAAGCTGGAAAATATAAAGAGCTTTTTCTGCTTTAGTGAATGTAATCGTTTTGTCAAGCAATACTAGACTAGATCAGTACTGCAGGTGTCTGGTTGTTGCGTTATGTACTTCAGGAAGATTGCATGATAATAGAGAGGTCGGTTTGTTAAGGGCCGGATTAGCAAAATTGTAGTGTAATTAATTAATCTGGAGAAATCCCAGCCCTGTGTGAAAGTTGTCAATGTCTAGTTGCGCAATGGCGTGATTGCGGTCACTAGACATGACGAAGTAAATAGCACCAGTATGGTAATTATTATTCAAATTACACAAATTATACTTTTTCTAAATACCCCTACCTAAACCTATCATGCTTTACTTTGGTTGTTTGGAGGGTGGAGGGTGGTTGGTTCATTGTTTGGGGGGTCATATTTTCAGTATGGTACTCCTTTTAACTTAAAAAAAAATCTAATTCACTTCACTTTGACATCATCATGTTGTGTAAACACAGAAGTTGAGAATTCATGATGTGACTAGTCCATTTGATTCAGTCTAATCCTGATTATCCATGTCCAGGTTTGTTTAACACTTGATTTTGTCTCGGCTGCATTGTAGGCCTTTCAATGAACTGCCATATGCTAGTAGGATGTATGCTTTGTAACATAACACTAAGAGGAACATAGACTTTTTCTTACGGTTTCTGCTTGACCTTTGGGACAATGTTGAGGTTCATGGTAACAATAAGCCTATTTAGTTTTATCTTTCTTCCGTCACTCCATTTCTAAACTAGGGTTTTGTGTTTAAAGAGGCTGTAAAACAGCCTCAGCTTGTATATTAAACATTTCTAGACAACTAAACAGGATGTGGAGATACTTATTTCTATGTACTGTGTCCGACTGAATGCATGTCAAAACCAAGGTTTGCTGGAGTTTGCTGGAGAATATATTCTAATATTTCATTTTCCCTAATGATACAACTACCTCACAAGTTAACATCATAAAATCAGAGAATAGGTGAGGGAAGAAAAAAATAATAATAATTCAAAGTTTTCCAGGTGGAGGATCTCAATCAGTTATTCAAAACAGCCTGACTGGGTGATTAGCATATGAGATAACGTTTAAAGATCAACAGATCTATAATGTAAAATTATGCTTTAAATCTCTTTCAAGCATTTGTAAATCTGACTCTTTCTCTATATTTCAACCAAAGTGCAAAATATGTTGACCCAGGGGCGACCTCCTGATTTAATTATATTATTTGCTTAAAATGCAACTTTCTTCTGTGTGAACTTTTTTCTACAGTGGTGAATATTAAAATCAATAGAAATTAGCATAGTGTCTGCTTCACAGACAAACCTTTACAAAGTGTCCAGGATGGGGCTTCCCCATGACGCAGTGTTCCAAGCCGCTGAATTGCAGCACAACTATGTCAGGTGCCCATGGTTCATCTCCTGGTCACGGCAAATTGGTACAGCGCTGCCTGGGTGAGACGGGTAAATAGTCTGACACAATTAACTCAACACGATTGGAAAAAGCACATGACGAGGCTTAAAATGGGAAACACCTGCATTTGATATTTAGGAGTAAAAACTGTGTTGTGCTCAATATCATGGTAAAAACAGACTGCAAAATAGACCAGGAGAGATTAACCCAACATTGCAGGAAGATCTCGTAATTGTTTAACTAAAGTTACAGAAAAATGGTTTGCTAGCAGAGTATCATAAGGCCTTCAGAGTGTAAAGCCACAAAGTGCATCCTGGGCCATGGTCAAGACCCGGGCATTGGCACAACCTTCTAAAATAGGTCTATGCCAGTGTGGAGATATCCACAATAAACCTGATTTGAGCAGAACAATTGGGAGGGGAGAAAATGAAGCAATACAAGAATCTCTCCCCATGTGTCATGTCGAAACCTGGTAATATATGGTAAAAAAAATACATTATCATTTATTTTTTCTTGTATTCAGGGATTTTGTGATTTTTGCAATGGCACCAAGGCCATTGGCCAGAATATTAAGGTCACCTTAAAAGAATATCCAGTTCAGCTGCTCTTAACTGCACCAATTCAATGTGAAGTGCAATCACATTTACAACATGGCCATAAACTAATATTTTGGTCACCAGACTCGGGCTAGCAGTCAATTCATCTCAACAGACACTGCCTTTTTTAACTTGAAACTAGCAGACAGAGTCTAATATAGATCCTAAAAATCATTATTGATTCGTCCCAATAATAATGGTGCATGCGGGAGAATATCAAATTGTTTATTCTTTCAGGGAACAGGACAAGCAAGAGAAAAACCTGAGGTAGCTAGAATGAGATCTAGAATGCGTATTGATTTCTGATATCAGGACAATAGAATATTCCATATCCATATGAATTTCTGATATACAGAATATAATGATGAAAAAGACCACAAATCCGTTAGAGAAATTATTTATCCTGCTCATACCGCAGATGCCAATGAACTACATAAACAAACAACTGTTCCCACATATTGTGTTTTTACTCATAGTAACATGTTTTATAAATGAATGTATGCCAATTAATATTTGTATTGCTACAGATGCAAACCAGTTGTTTTTGTCATGTCCTATATTTAAACTTGCACTATGTAACCTTTTTGAAAACTACAAACAAACTACAAAAACAATGTTTTAGGACTAGTAAACTTTAGGAACTAGCATATTGGATCCAGGGGTTGATAAAATCAAATTAAATAATGCAAAATACAGACAAGAGAAGAGCAAACATTTCACAATCTCTAACTAGAAACAAATGCATATTATGGACAAAATTGTTTTTTCAGAAATTGGTGATATTGTCCCTGTACTTTTCCTGTGTTCAGTAAAAACATACTCACATACACACATAACATAATTTAATGGTGAGGGTGGGGGAACAAAGTAATAATAAAATAAAAAATAATAAACATTATAAAAAATATAAGAAAAAAAGGGGAGTGTCGAAATGATGCATGAGCATTGATGAATAATATATTATACTCAACTTTATATTTGATCCTACCCCCAAAAAAGAAATTATAATAATAATTAGAAGTAAAATTCGGGCAGACAGGACAAATTAATGGAACGTTACACTGCAGCTGAGTGGAGTCTATAGCATCATAACCACAAAAAAGTGGTGAATTAATTAATGTGAATATAAATGCAAACAGTCATTTATAGTAAATGTTTGCTCATGTTGTTCCAATGAGTTTATTTACAGAACATCTTTGTTTATTCCTAAATTCTTTCTAAATTTTTCACTTGCCACTGCAATCGTGCATTGTCAAAATTTGGGATTAATTTCAGTCGCACTTAAAAAATAAATAATTTGATATAGCAATAAAATAGATTACTTTTTTACTTGACTTGACCAGGAGATAGCATACACTCACCTAAAGGATTATTAGGAACACCATACTAATACTGTGTTTGACCCCCTTTCGCCTTCAGAACTGCCTTAATTCTATGTGGAATTGATTCAACAAGGTGCTGAAAGCATTCTTTAGAAATGTTGGCCCATATTGATAGGATAGCATCTTGCAGTTGATGGAGATTTGTGGAATGCACATCCAGGGCG